>PVKS010033944.1:0-21314 GCA_004027875.1 Aplodontia rufa | reverse complement strand
CTAACAATAACTTCAAATTGTATGATTCTCAACGCAATAGAGGGATGGCTCCCTAGGTTTCTAGGAGATGTAGAGAGGGGGATGGAGAAAGGAGAGGGTATAGGAAGAACTCCTAGGAGACTGGAGAGTGGGAATATGGGGGAACCATCTCAGAAGCAGATGTCATTCCTCCACGAGATACCCATTTAACGCAAGAGGTCTTCTGGGGGAAACAGCAACAGGGGAAACCCAAACTGGGTATCCATGATTTGGCAATAGCCCTGGATAACTAAGTATATATACATTGGCTACTGATGGTTTGATAATGCTTCCCCCTAAATTGTATCTCTATATCCATCTAATAAAAAAGAATGTTGATAATATAAAATATTAGAATAAATCAAATTATAATTTAAAAAAAAGTGGTTTTATGTCCTGGAGTATTTTTTCCACATACTTGGGAGCATTGGTGTTTAGAATGTAGAGATTTACTATGGTTATATGTTTGTGATGTGTTGTTTCCTTTATTATGATATAGTGGCTGTCTTTATCTGTTCTGACTACTTTATGATTGAAATCTACTTTGTCAGATGTAAGGATTGTGACATCAGCTTGATTTTTTAGTCTGTAAGCCTAGTAGATTTTTTCCCCCAACTTTTCATCCTCAATTGATGGATGTCTGTGGGTCTCCTATAAGCAGCATATTGTTGGATTATGTTTTTTGGTCCAACCTGCTAATCTGTGTCTTTCGATTGGTGTATTGAGACCATTCACATTCAATGTTAGGATAGTTATGTGGTTGTAGCTCATAGGTATTGTGCTTTACTGGTAAGTTCTGTGCTGTCTTGTTGTCTATTGATAGCATGTACTTTTATTGAATTTCCTGTTTGTGGTTTTTGAGGATTGTTTGTTTGTTCTTCTATCTGGAATTGACTTTTGATGATTCTTTGTAATGCTGGTTTTCTGTTAATGAACACTGCTAGTTTGATTTTATTGTGAAATATTCTTATTTCCCCTTTGAATTTAAAAATGGGTATACTATTTTCAGCTGCAGGATCTGATTGAAAGATTTTATTCTCAGATCTTCTTGCTTATAGGGTCTGAGTAGAAAAATCAGAGGTGATCCTTATTGATTTGCCTCTGAATATGATTTAGCATTTTTCTCTTGCAGCTTTTTATATTCTTTCTTTTATTTCCCTGTTACACATTTTAAATATGATATGACTCAGAGTGTTTCTCTTTTGATTTGGCATATTGGGTGTTCTATAAGCTTCCTTGATGAGCAAGTCTGAGTCTATTTTAATATCAGAAAACTTTAACTTTTTCATTGAAAATGGTCTTTATTCCATGCATTTGCATTTTTATTTCTTCTTGTAGCTCAATTACTCTTATATTGTTTCTTCTGATTTTGTCCCAGACACTGAAAATTCTGCTCATGCTGTGAGTTTTGCTGTTTTTTGTTTTTTGTTTTTGTCATCCTTGCTCTCAAACTTACTCAGCCTATCCTTATTTTTGGAAGTTCTTTCTGTAAGAGATGAGATTCTGTTAGTCTATTATTAAATTCTTCCATCATTTCTCTGATGTGATTGACTGAAGATTTTAGCTCTGTTACTCCCTTTTTCAGTATGTCTATTTCATTGATAACTGAGTTCATTATCTCTTGAGTTTTCTCACTTATTCCTTTCATCAAATCTTCTTTTAGTTCATTGTTCCTTTTGGTAATCAGACCGTGGATAATTTTTTCTAGGTTTTCATTTTGCTCCCTGTCTGTAGGCTTCTTGTTTAGGGATTTGTGAGTATGAAGTGAACCTTTTCTAGTCTGATTCCTCATTTTTGAAGAGCTTCTTCTGGATCTTTGAACTGAGATTCGTTGTGCTGAAGCAAGGCAGGTCTTCAGGTGCTTCTCCTTGCAGGTTGAAGAGTTGGGTCAGACACCACCCTCTGATGACCACCTTCTTCCAGAAATCTGCTTCTTTCTGGAGGTTTATTTCCATTCAGATTTGGATCTATCCACTAGAGTGTGGATCTGTAACTCGTTGGATATGTGGGATAGCCTGCTTGATTGTTGAAGCACAGCATTGGAGGTGTGTCACTATGTTCTGGGGTCTCAGAGGTATGGGATATGCCAGAACAGGCCTGTCTGTGTGCTGCAAAGGGAACTGAGATCATTGGTGGCTGGGATGGGCCCAATTTATGTGGACCCAGCAGCTATGCCTTATAGCTTGGTACGTCTGAGCAGGGGTCCTTCACATGTCCTGGGTGCCTGCTGGCTCAGTACTAGAGTCTTGGGTCTGAACAACAAGTAGAGTGGATATCTTTGAGTGGGTGTCCTCTTTGGGTGGGTCCTGAGCACCATCTGCCAGCCTGGGATTGAAGTTGGGTCCATAGCAGGTGGGTAGGGCTGCCTGGGCATGGGGGTTCCTCCTTGGGGCTAGCCTAGGTGCCTGTTGGCCCAGGACCCTAGTCCTCAACCCATGTGTTGGTAGCCAGGGTGTCTCAAGGCAGAGGATCCTACCTGGGGCCGTCCTGGATGCCTACCAGCCCAAAACTGGAATTCTGGGCCCGTGGGGAGAGAGTGTGTGGGGCGAATAGCCAATATTTTGGTCCTTGTCCTCTAAGGTCAGCCAGGACTCAAAGAATGATGGGACCATTCTAGTGAATCACTTGACCTTCTGATCAGGGGTATCAAGAAGGACCCTAGAGAGCAGGAAGCCAACCAGGACACAATCTGCAAACAGGAGGGACATTGGAAGGGGAAATATCCCTGATTCTTCCAAGGGAAGCCACACATGGTCAGCAAGACCCTGACCCATACTAGCAGATGGCACAACTGGAATGCTAAAGGAGTCAATAGACTTCTCACACATTCCCAAGAGTGATCTCAGCTCACTCTAACGGTAGATATGAAAAAGTCAATTTTGAACCAACTTGGTCTTAAACACCTGGTACCAGAGTTTAACCAAAACACAGTCATACACAGACATTAAGAATAAGGCAATGACTCTTTTGATATAACTCAAAATGTAAACATGCCTCAGTCCTCCCATAAGTAAATAAAACTGAGAAGCTATAATGGTATAAGTTACTCTTTTTCATGGTTTTCAGAGACTGGCTGAAATATGAATTGCTTTTGTGCTAATTGTTTACAAAAATTACTGCTTTGCTGTCTTGTCAATGGTCATCTTATCATGATCCCTGCTCTATGTAGGTCTTGTCCAGTCATATGCCAACTGCCACTGTGGACCTCTGGACTGCCCTAGTACTGAATACCTTTAACTGTCCATGCCCACTTGACAGAGAACAAGGACTTTGCATCACTTCCCTCCAAATTGTCCTCTCTCAGCAGGAAGCAGCTTGGTGGTGTCATAGCCCATTTTTTACAGAAATAGAACGTAGAAAATCACAGTGGGGAAATGTAACAGTGGTCTACTCTATGCTTTGAATGTAGCGTTGCTTCTCTGCCTTTGCAATTTATTGTTAAAATAACATACTTCTTTCTTTTCCTCTCTCCTTCTTCTTCATTAATCTCTCTCTCCCTAATCTCAGGGGAAACAGGATTGCCTTTCTTCCCCATCCTAGGCAGAGTTATTTGTCCTTGAGCACACACCCACACAGGATCAAGTAATTCAGACTTTGGGGAGAGTACCAGAAGATAAACGAGTGACTACAAAATTAACAAATTAATTCCAACTCCAAAAGAACACATGGAATATAGCCTTTGAATCACCTCTTTAAAAAAGAAAAGAAAAGAAACCTATTCCCTGCAATGGGCAGAATCTCAGGCTCTGGGACAGTAGTCTTCTGTGGTTTTCCTTTGCTAGCAATAGAACTTTTTCATTTTTCTCAAAACTGTGTCCTCATTATTGGATTGGCATCAGAGACAGGGACTGAACTTTCAGTAACAAAATGAAATCTTGCAATCTCAGTCAGGGACAAAGTATAGACAGAGCACAGAAAGAAACTTAAAAAAATTTTTTTCAGTACTAATTAATGAGTCTGTAAAACAGCCAAATGGTTGATTACCTATATCGGCCCTCTCCTCTCTTTTCTCACTCCCCCCAACCCATCAATGTCCACATAGAACAGAGTCTCTTCTATTTATATGGCCTCCCATACACAAGGCTTCTCCTACCATATGGGCTCCAGCTGGGCAGCCTTCTCCAGTAAACACTCATCAACCCAAATGCCTGCCTCCAATAATAGCTGCCTCTTCTTGAAACTGAGCCTTGCCAACAAAATGCTGTTTTTAAGATCAAGTAAGTTCAAAGTGGTTGCATTTTTCCCAAGTTGCATCATTTTCAACTCTGTTTTAAGAGGCAGGTCAATGTTGCAATGCCTGAGAGCCCACTGAATACTTGATTCCCAATAACTTCATGCTTGTTGGTGTTCCTGGTCACAGAAAGGCTTTTTAAAGAAAGGCTTTACAAAGAAAAGCTTAGGGTGGGCTCCCTCAGCAGGGGGATACTGTGGTATTGTGGCTTCCCAGAAGGGAAATCAGAGGATCTGACTCTCTTCAAAGAATAAAAAATAAGCACTATGTGCCAAGTGCCACAGATGCCCAACAGATGTGGTTGGGCAACTATTTTGTAGGCTTCACCATTCTGGTTTATAGATCTATTCTAAGACTCAGAAAAAGTTTTCAGAGAACACTTTCTCCCATTTACCCTGGATCCAGCAAAATAAACAAATGATTCCTATATGTCTATGCATGCCTTTAATCCCAGAGATTCAGTAGGCTGAGACAGGAGGGTCCCAAGTTCAAAGTCCTGTCTCAGAACAAAAAGATAGGGTGCTCTTGGATTCAATTCTCAGTATCACAAAAATAAATAAACTTTAATTTTTTTCTTTTTCTTTTTTTGTACTGGGGATTTAACCACTTTAGCACATACATTTCCAGCCCTTTTATATTTTGAGATAGGGTCTCACTAAGTTGTCCAGGTTGACCTTGAATTTGAAATTCTCCTGTGTTTCTGGGATTACAGGTGTATGCCACCACACCTGGCCTCATGTTATTTTTAGTGAGCTAAAACATCAATTTACAAAGACAAGACCAGTTTTAAGCAAAAGTGTGATATCCTATGATTTTATTCTCTGTGCCACTCCCTCCTATTTTAAGCCTTTACCTCATTCTGATCCTTGCTTCTTCTTCTTCCCATTACCACTGGCCTCTGTTCTCATGCAGTCTTCTATCAACAAATGGTTGGGTGTGATCTTATTGTGGGGGGGTTACATGGGGATGGGACTGTCTGGGGAGTTGTGTTGTGTCCCTCCATTCTTGTGTCCTCTCAGGAGGAAATTTCAAACAGGAGCCCAGAAGTAGTAAAAGATTAGCAAAGTTGATTAGTAGGGAAACTAAAGAGGCACTCAAGAGAGAGGGAGAGGTCACCTCAATAGTAAAGATGTGCCCATTCATTCACTAGTTTTTATTGGGGAAGTCTCTAGAGAGTCCTACCCAGGTACCATCGTTTTTTAGGCATCACGATGCTGGTTTATAGATCTATCCTAAGACTCAGAAAAAGTTTTCAGAGAACATTTTCTCCCATTTACCCTGGATCCAACAAAATAAATTTGAAGACAAAAGGAAAGCTTTTAAGTGACTATAGAATTGAATCAGATTTTTCAGTTCCTACTGTGCATGATTTTACCCACAGGTACTCAAGTGAAAAGTCATGGGTTAGGGATTTTCCTATTATAATGAGATCAAAGTGACCTGGTAAAGATCTAAAGGTAACTATTGGTCACTTTGGCCCATGCTGACTGGTTTGAACTGAAATTTGTTTTTTATAGATTTCATGATAGATGGAATTTTCCTTGAATTATCCTGTCTTCCTGAGTCTTGGAATCTTTGACCTATGTAAAGATCACCAAGGTGCCCTTACAGAGTAAGTTGGGTTCTTATCACTGGGGAGGAGTCTTTACACATGGATTCCATGGCCCTAAGGGAATAGCCCTAAGGATAACAGATTGTGTGTCAATAAATATATTGTCCTATTGCCTTAAGACAGAGCAGGGCCATAATGGTCTTGGGTAAAGTGCTTTTTAACAGAAGACATGTGGAAGGACATCACGTAGGCTCAGCCTGTAGAATTATCCCGTGAACTTCATGGTCCTGCCAATTATGTCTGTCAGCTATCAGTCTGGTGAATAACCAAAGCTGACAACGTCTGAATTTCCCTCTCAGTGGGATTTCCTTTTGTCTCCAAACTCACTCCAGTTCCCAAAATCTCAAAAATTTCTTCCCTTGACATTGCCAACTACTATACCTGTGATGCATTTTCTCCTTTTCTTTTATTGATAAACTGGCCTATTATTTTCTTCAGTACCTGGTCTTACTCAAACTCCTCCAAATCCAGTTCCGGATACTATTTAAGATTGATGGGCTACATTCCCACCATTGTATTGAAACAATGCTGGGAAGATGAGTTCTTCCGTCTTCCATATCCAATGATTTTTGTTTGTCTTTTTCCTTTTTGTACACCAATCATCATGGATGTTGAGGCTTTGAGAATCAGGATAATAAACTGATTTTATTGAGGAGTTGTGTTGTTGTTTAATCACAAATCCATATGTAGTAACAATATTATATGCCCCTGATCCTAATCCAGAATCACCCCCAAATCACCCAGTTTCTTGACCCTTCTATAATTCCCTCATAACAGATATAAATGTCTGATCTGTTATATATTTATATGTGTGTATACATACACACATATATACATGCATGTATATATATGTATGTGTGTATACATACATATATATATATATATATATATGCATTTTCCAGAATTAAATGACTTCATAAGTATTATTTGTCTTCTCAAGGGGTAAAAAGTAAGCTATATTGTGCCCCCCCCAGTGAACATGAACATTTTTAAGCAAGGAATGACACAATTGGATCTGGACTATAAGGAGAGCCATTTGCAGGTTAGGGAGGATGGACAGGGACTGGAGTGGTGGCTCAGCAGTTACAGTGCTTGTCTGGCATGCATGAAGATGTGGATTTGAACCCCAGCACCATGTACACAACAGAGTGTTGGAGCAACGAAGGTCACATGAAAAACTAAATAAAGTTGATTCCCTCTTTCTCTCTCACTGTCCTCTCTTAAAGAAAAAAAAAAGGGTGATAGGATTTGGAAAGAATCTTAAGACAAAAAAAGATCAGTAAGAGTTTTTTTGCATGTACAAATACCATAATGAAAATCATTATTCAGTATAATTAAAATGCAGTAAGACACACAGACACCACACACACACAAACACAGAAGAATAAAGAAAGAAGGAAAAAGTAAGAAAGAAAGAAAATTGTGACCAATCATGAACAAATAGTGTAAAATTGCTTGATCTCCTCCCTACACAAATTGTGGAGACCATGACACTGGAGTTTTGAAATGAGACTAGACTCCCCACTTTGCCAAATTACTTCTGGGTTCTTGTCTTGCAAATGTGAGGAATAAATTCCACAGACAATAACAGAAGGGAAAAGTAAATGTAGCAGGATTTATTTAGGTAAGAAGATCTAGAGCTCCCACCATGTGGGAGGGGACCAGATGGTAGAAAAACACATTTTGGTGTGCTAGCTAAGGGGCTTCTATGGTTCTGGGAAGAGCATGGCTCAAAATCTATATTAAACAAGCAGTGAAAAAGTAAGCAGGCTGTTGTTTGTGTCCTTTAGCCTGAGTTCTAACCTTTCCTGTAATTTCCATCTGGGTTCACTGGGACAAAGGAATTGGCTGGAGGAGTTCCCCCAGGTTAGCCTCAAGTACTTTTACATTTGAAACAGGCCTTGCTGGTGCCATCAATATTTCTACCTGTTAGGTTCCTGTTATAGCCTCTGCATTTGAACAAGACCTGAACAGGTCATTTCTGGTTGCTGATCATTGACTATTCTTATTCATCCCCCTCCCTAAGAAGTCACTCTAACTGCTGTTAGAGAAAAAATTGGGTGAGGATTACTCTGGCTGCACCAAGCTGAAAAAGGACATTGAAAGGGGACAGCAATCCAGATGAGTCCACAGAGGTCTGTCTATGGGGCACCAGTAGAAATGGAGCTCAGGCATCTCACACATCAGGGCAGTCCAGAGATCCATGATGGGTTTTGGTGGGGAATTGGACAAAGCACTCATCAGGCTGGGCTCATAATAAGACAATTAATAAGATAGAAAAGCATTATTTCCTGTAAACTACTGGCACAAAAGTAGTCAGTATTATTATGTATTCCCTGAAATTTGGAGACAGTGACTCATTAAATCTTAGGGTGTGATCTAACATGCCACTGATTTGTGTATGAGGGTCATTTTAGATTTTGGAAACATTAGCAAAGTTGTTAGAAACATACAACATTTGTTTTCTGTAATGGCTTAGTTTTCTCTTGAGCTATGGTTCCATCTGATTTCAGTAAAATAGTTTTTGATTAGTGTTAACTCTGTTTGATAGAGCTGTCCTTTAGTTGTGTAATCTCCTAGCTTTATTTACATTCTTTGTTTAAAGAGAGAGAGGGGGGAAATCAATTTTATTTATTTTCTCCTCTGGCCTTTGTTTCTCCAACACTTAGTTGAATATCTGGTTCTGGGTTCAAACCCAGGTCCTTGCACATGCCAAGCAAGCACTCCAACCATTGAGCCACTGCTCCAGTTCCTTTATTTACTTTTCAGAGATCTGACAAGTCATGTTTCACATAAGTGTCCATGTAGGACTGCTTTGGTTATACCCTCCTACTAGGTATTTAATACCAAGTTGATCAAAATTGATCTTGTTTCTATTTACTGCTAAGTGTCAGCTGAGATTCCTTCGGAGGTCATTCTTGGGAATATGTGAGAAGCCTCCTGGCTCCTTTAGTTTTTCTCTACCTACTGTGCCATCTACGAGGAGGGGTCAGAGTCTTACTAAATATGTGTGACTTCTCTTAGAAGCATCAGAGACATTGCCCTCTCCAATGACCTCTTTGAAGGATGTACACTGGTTGGCTTCCTGTTCTCTAGGGTCCTTTTGATCCCCCTGATTGTGAGGTCATGTGGCTCAGAATTGCAAAGCCTTTAGAGAATTCCCATTGTTCCCTGAGTTTTGCCTGACCAAAAGGGGCAAGAGCCAAAATATTGACTATTTTTCCTTAGTTCTTTAACTTCCTTGACTTTGTTCTCCTTGTTTTGGTTTTAAAATCCAGCAGGTCAGTTTTAACCACACTTAAAGCAGGAGTAAAGGACTTTAACTTTAATGTCTATAGTTTTATATGCTATCTGTCCTTCAGTTGATGGCTCACTGTTTTAACAACTAGCAACAGTTACGAAGTCTTATAAGGAAAATTCAAAAATAAAAAAAAAATAAAGTAAACTACCAAGAGAAACAGTATTAGTGATCAGAAAGACTTATCTTATATATAAATACATCTCATTATGTACTCAAAACAATAAATGTAAGGCAGGTTTTAAAATGGGTAGTGTATAAAGAGACAGCAGTTATTGGTTACCTTGCCCATATTAGACTTAAATAAGTTTTCATTTTACAGACTTTTAAATAACAGACAAAACTTGACTTTAGTTCTCAGATGTACATGTACCTCTAGTCACACATATCCAGAGGGTCACCCTGAAATATAACAGTTGAACAGCTGCTTATTTAACAAGTTATGGAGCTATTATTTAAGAAACTTTAAAACAGGTACAAACCTATAAGTCTTAGTTTCCCTAAGTAATAAACTTAACGGGCGCAGAAATTATCTTATCTTGATAAGCATATCAATGTTTTAAGAACCTCTTTTGTTAAACTTGGAGAACTAGCCTTTGTTCTGAATCAATACACTAAAATTTGACCTTAATAAAACTGTGCTAATGATAGTCAACTTAATCACATGTGAATATTTTGAGATTCATTTTCCATAAATCTTGTGCAACTTAGACATCCTACTTGTTTACCCTATAATATAACACAAACACATTGCCATACCTATTACTTTTTTATCTCTTAAATTTACCTTCTGGAAAAATCCTTATGAAATTTCTGAATTTTTCAAAAAAATATTTCTTTTTAATAAGATGAGATGCTTTGTTTCACAATACTGAAAACAGTGGAAACTTTTGTAATCTTTGTATATAGAATTACACCTGTTAGAATTTTAACTCTTGATAACCTCCCTTTCAGTGAAGACCCAGAGACAAAGCAATCTTCAACTATTTTCCCATTTACCAATAGCATACAAAAACACATGTAATAGACCTAAATATATTGTCTTATACAATCAAGAAGCCAAGAGTAGCTGGATTTCTAGTTAGCGGTGCTGCTTTAGTATTTTAAATTTGCAAATTAGTCATATTTTTAAACAAACATGAATGAAAATTATTCTCATTTATGTTGAATCTATCTTACCCATCTCTTAACAGTTGCCTATGAAAACCAAGTTACCAGACAAGTCAAGTTAGCATTTTAAGTCAGGTATTTTGCCAAAAAAAAAAAATCCTCTAAAGCAATGGACATTATATTTCAAACATTTTATAGAAACCAACACTTTGATTTGTTGGTCACATAGAAAAATGTGTGGGTTGATAATTCCGAAGACATCTTTACCCTTACCAATTTAGATTAACCTTTTGTTAAAGCTTTGTTTAAGTCACATAACTGAAATGGTATTTGGATCTGTTAATTAAATTTCTGAGTAATTTATCTATGAGCCAATTTTTGTACCATGTACATGAAATATGGACATAAGCATGTATGTAGACACAACATACAATATACAGGTGTGCACATATACATAATACAAACAGAAAGCATATCTTATAGCTTCTTCACAGATAGTGGATCTTCATAGGAAGAAGACAACAGTTACAGATGTTTATTACAGTCTGTATTAGATTTAACACCTTAGAAATTAAAATAGAGCCTATCACAGATTTTTACATTATGACTTAATCATAACACAGTTCTGTACAGCTGAAAATATTAGGTGTGGAGTCTGCAGCCATGATGGATACTGAAATCAAAGGTTCAGGTGGTCTCTTGTCCTTCATGAAGATCAGATTCACTCCTACCATCACCATATTTATGTCTTCCTTATGACTCTGTAAAAGAAAAAATTTTCCCCAATGTATTTGAGAGTTAACCCTTTAAAAATTGGCCTTTGAATAAAAGCACTAAAAAAAAATTAGAGGGCTAAAAAACAAACAAAAAATACTCTATAGTTATACAAAACAAAGCTGGTTCTCTCTCTCTCTCTCTATATATATATATATGTATACATATATATATATATATATATATATATATATATATATACTTAACCACAAAACCATAGATGAATTCACCAGTAAAATTGGGCTCAGAAAAGAGAGGTGCCCCCTCAAAAAAATGAAACAGCCATAGTTACTCTAGTAAAGGAGCATACAGAACATCTTTAGCAGAGCAGAGCGTACTTTTGGATCAGATTAGAGTTAGCCCAGACATTGAAAGAATGTGAAATCCTTAGGAAAAGGCCAAGGGAGACATGCCAAGGAAAAGGCTTTTTAAGAGCAAAGAAAACGTGCAAGGTAGGTGGTGCATGCCTGTAAATCCCAGGATGGTAAGCCAGCCTCAGGAACTTAGCAAGGCCCTAAGCAACTTAGCAAGACCCTGTCTCAAAATAAAAATATAAAAGGTCTGGGGATGTGTCTTATTGGTAAAGTATGTCCTAGGGTTCAATCCCCATTATGGAAAAAAAAAGGAAAGGAAAGAGCTAAGAAAACTTATTTATATGGTATCTTTCCATTCTCTTTTCCTGTCCATCTGAAGAGAAGAGAAAACTCCACAGGAATTAGGGTGTCTCTTGATATTCTCAGTCCATTATTTCAGCTTCCTGAGTCTGTGCCACATTCTCCCCAAAAGTATGTGTCTAGAAAGTCTTGGAACATGTAACAGCCTCTTTAGATTCCTTTCCCTTTTGTCTCGTTTTCTGAAGCTTATTGAATGTAGAACCTCAGAATATGAGAAAGCACCACGGTGGTTTGGATTTAACAATGACAGCTTTTTTCCTCTGGTCTCAAATCTGTTTCGACATTTGTTCGTACAAATCTAGCTGTAAGACGGAGTTATAGTTTATGCTTACCTTAAGGCCATCTCTCCTTATTCTCCAACTGGTATTTGGGTCAGGATGGAGTACAGAAAATATTAGACATTTTTCCTCAGGGTTTGAAGGTCAAAAGAATCCCAGTGTCTGAGTGCTTGTGGCCGATGGAGTGTTACCCATCCAAAAGACATGGGAGTAAAAGCCATCCTTTGGCATGTCTCCATTGTCTGAACCAGATCAAGGCAGCCCTTGATACCCTGTGGATGTCAAAGCCACTGGCAACCACCCCTTGAGGCCTAACTAGGACTCTTCAGACAGCTGGATTAGTCACTCCTATTGATAAATCCCTCAAAGTCACATACTAACCACATATTGAAGCCTGATTAGGATTTGGGCAGGTTGGATTTAGTTGCGTGTGTTAGTCAGCTTTTCACTGCTGTGACCAAAGCACCTGAGAAGAGCAAAGTCTAGGAGGAAAGAGGTTTATTTAGGGGCTCATGGTTTCAGAGGTCCCGGTCTATGGAAGGCCGGCTCCTTTTTTTCGGGCTTGAGGTAAGGCTGAACAGCAGAGAGAAAAGTAGCTCAAGGCATCACATTGGAAAGCAGAGCAGAGAGAAACTCATTGCCAGAAACAAAATATACACCCCAAAGGCACACCCCCAGTGACCCACCTCCTCAACCTCACCCTACCAGTCAACAGTTGACAGTTAATCCCCATAAGGGGATTAACTCACTGGTAGGATTATGGCTTTCCAACCCAATAATTTCATCTCAGCCGTCCCAAATTGTCACATGAGAGCTTTTGGGGGATATCTCACATTCAATCCATAACATTTCTCCTTACCAAAGCATGATCCCAAATCCCTTTTCTTTGTGTCCTTTCCCTCTTAAATGGAGAAACCCTGATTTTTTTTTTTTACTGTGTTTACCCTCAATGGAAGCAATGTAGACAAATTTGAGCACCCCAGAAAAGACAAGCCAATAGCTTTCTTGCTTATGGTCCTAAGGGAGAGATATGTTTCTGAGAGTCTTGTGCCCTGGACAATTTTAAATCTTTCCTGATGTCTGTATTTGCCATCAAACTCATAATTAGGGCCACCGAAGTCCAGTCCAAGCTGTTTGCAAAGGAATCTAATTTATATAGCCAGGGATGATATTTCCACAGTAACAGACCAAAAATTTGAGACCCAGAGGAGAGAAGATGGTAGTGGATCTGCTATCCTTATTTAACTAAGTAGGTGGATGTGGGACAGTAGATAAAATGTCCTACCACAATTAAAATGAGAGTCATGGGATTTTTATTAGGGAAGTTGTTAGGGTTAGAAACTTATGGATTCACTCTTCTTCCTAGGAGATAAGATTGTATTTCCCTATCATCTGATAAAGTACAAACTGGCAAAACAGAAGATCAGTGGGACAGGGTCTGAGACCGAGCTCCATTTTCCTGACAGGGGTAGCTACAAGGAAAGCAGAGAAAGACAAAAGGGGCAGCTCACTCATACACTGGTAGATTGATGCAAAGGGCTCTGCCTCAGAGTTGTTGCATCTTGCTGAGAAGTTACCTCAGCCTGTGATCCAAGGAGCTATTGAGTGAGGTCTTCCCTCAACCATCAGGTGAGAGGCCATGAAAGGAGATTAAAGTGGAGATGGAGCTTCCATGTGCAATCAATTAGCTTTTGGCCATCTCTAGAGACCCTGCATTCACACCAGGGAGTAGACCCAGCCAGAGACTTGTAGTGCTTCTGAGAGAAACCTCAGTTTCTTAAGAGAATGGATTGCCATGAAAGGAGACTGAAGCAAGATCAAATCAATATTTTATCCACCAAGGCAGAGAGAGATGGATAAGTCTCACTCCAGCAAAGCCTTTCCACTGAGTTTGGAGTCCAGCAGCTGTGATATCCACTTTAAATAGCTGACAGGATCTCAATATTTTTGACAGAGGCAGAATGTGTACAAATGGACTATAGGATTTCTGGAAGAAAAGTAAAGTGATAAAGCATTAGTCTGTATCTTCACACTTCCAAAAATCCCTATATTGGCCATCAAGATGAAACAAGAGTTTTGAGATGAAATTAGATTCTTGGCTTCTCAATTTCCTTCTGGGTTCTTGTCTTTCAAATTTGAATAATAAAATCCACAGACAACAATGGAAAGGAAGAGTAAATGCACCAGGATTTATTTAGGTGACAAGAGATAAAGGAAAAGGGGACCAGATAGCAGAAAAACCCATTTTGGGAGAGAGAGATGGCAAAATCAAGCTAGGCAGTGATTTCCTGATCTCTCAAGGACTCTGAAAAGAAGCAGCATATCAGTGCAAAGTGTAGAGAATTTTTATTATAGGTATCTCACTGACCTTGAGGAACTGAAAAGAAAAATTATAACAAACTTCTGTTCTCACAAGGTTGAAGAGAACAAACTTTGGCTTAGAAGAGATAACAGCAAACAAGACCCAATAGCTTCTCTTAAAGAGGGACTTATCTTGGGGTCAGCAGAGGTCACACACTGAATTAAAATAATAGTATCCAGAAATCCATCCAACCCAGGGTACCCAAGGAAAAGAAACTCACAAAGTAAGCCCCTATTTGAAAGAAAAAAAAAATCTATCAATACTGAAAGATGAGTAGACATGCAACCAAGATGAAAAAAACAAGGAAACCAAGCAGCCCAAACTACCCATAATCCCTCAACAACAGACATTAATAACAGCACGGTGGAAGAAATGTCAGAGAAGAAATTTAGAAAATTTATACTTAAGCTATTCTAAGAGCTAAAAGATGAAGTAAGGAAGGAAAACAGAGGAAATACAGGAAGTGAAAGAACATTTCAACAAAGAGATAGAGATGCTGTAAAAGTATCAAATGGAAATCTTCAAAATAAAGCAATCAGTAAATCAAATTAAAAATTCAATAGAAATCATCACCAACAGATTAAACCACTTGGAAGAAAGATTTTTTAGTCTCAAAGATAAAGCAAATAATCTCCAAAATAAAGTGGAATATAATGAAAAGATATTAAGAGATCATGAAGAGAATACTCAAGAAATTTGGGATAACATAAAAAAAAACAAAATTGAGAGTCATTGGAGTTGAGGAAATTTTGGAGGTACAAACTAATGATCTATAAAATCTTTTCAATGAAATAATTTTGGAAATTTTTCCAACCCTTAAGAATGAAATGGAAAATAAAATTCAGGAGCCATATAGAACTCCATATGTACAAAATCACAACAGAGCCACACCAAGGCACATTATTATGAAAATGCCTAACATACAGAACAAGAACAAAATCTTAAAAGCTGCAAGACAGAAGAAACAAATAACATTTAGAGGAAAACCAATTTGCATCACAGCAAAGTATTTAATCCAGACACTAAAGGCAAGAAGGGCTTGGAATAACATATACCAAGCTCTGAAAGATAAAGAATACCAACCAAGAATACTATACCCAGCAAAATTAAGCTTCAAATTTGAAGATGAAATTAAAACCTTCCATGATAAACCAAAGCTAAATGAATTTAAAACTAGAAAGCCAGCACTACCAAAATACTCAACAAAATATATCATGAAGAAGAAAGAAAAAACAAAAATGAAAATCAACACAAGGAGACATTACACTAGAAGAATAATCATTCAAAAGAGAACCAGCTAGGGGCTGGAGTGGTGGCTCAGTGGTTACGATGCTTGCCTTGCAAGTGGGAGGACCTAGGTTCAAACCCCAGCACCACGCACATAACTAAGTGTTGGAGTAGTGAAGACCAGTTGAAAAGCTAAATAAATTGATTCTCTCTCTCTCTCTTTGTTCTTCTATTTCTTAAAAACAACAACAATAAAAAGAATAAACTCCAATTAAAATACTAAAAGCAAAATGGTAGGAAATAAAATCATCTCTCAATAATATCATTGAATGTCAATGGTCTAAATTCTTCAATCAAAGGACATAGTTTGGCAGATTGGATTAAAAAACAAGACCCAACAATATGCTGCCTGCAAGAGACACACCTTACAGGTAAAGACATACATAGGCTGAAGGTGAAGGGATGGGGGAAAATATATCAAGCATATAACTCTCATAAAACAACTGTTACTGCAATTCTCATATCAGATAAGGTGGACTTCAAACCAAAATTGATCAGAAGAAATAAAGGAGGTCATTTTATACTACTCAAGGGAACCATACAGCAACAGGATCATAAATTTATATGCTCCAAATAATGGGACAATTTATATAGATAAAACACACCCTTCTCAGGTATATTTTGCCCTCCCCCAAATTCAAACCAAGTAATAACAACCCATATCACTTAAATAAACTACAACATGAAAACAGTGGATGCAGAAACAATTTAAGAGTACAGTTCAGAATGTTCTTAGAAAACATGAATCATAAACAACATCTTGAAAGAGGGAAGGGACTGTTGTAGTAAGGAGGATGAATGGGCATTTGAAGTGGAAAGAATACTTTTACTCTTCTTTTTTAATTTAAAATGACCAGTTCAATGAAAACAAAAACCCTTCTCAAATTCAAGAACAAAATCAACTACCATACAATTATTCTGAGGGACTTTGACATATCTCTTTCATCACTGGATAGATCATCTGAAAAAAACTGAGTAAAGACACTATAGAACTAAATCATACAATTAATAATTTGGACCTAACAGACATTTTTAGGCTATTTCACCCATCAATATCTGAATAAACTTTCTTATCATCAGCACATGGAACATTCTCTAAAATAGATCATATTCTAGGACACAAAGCAAATCTTAGCAAGTTCAAAAAAATAGAGATGATATCCTGCTTCTTATCAGAGCATAATGAAATAAAACTAGAAATTAATGATAAGATAAAAAAATAGAAACCGCTCTAACATCTGGAGACTAAACAATATATCCTTGAATAGTGAATGGATAAAAGAAAAAAATCAGAGGAGAAATTAAAAATACCTGTAGATAAATATAATAGTGATACAACATATTAAAATCTATGACACAGTATGAAGGACTCTAAAAGGAAAGTTCATAGCATTAAGCTCATTCATTAAAAGAAAAGAAAGACAAAGAATCAATAACATAACACTTCATCTCAAGGCCCTTCAGAAATAAGAATAAACCTACACCAAAATCAATAGAAGACAAGAAATAACCAAAATCAGATCTAAAATCAATGAAATTGAAATCAAGAAAACAATACCAAAAAAAAAAACAATGAAACAAAAGTTGGTTTTTTTGAAGATATAATCAATAAACCATTAGTCACATTAACCAAAAGAAAGAGAGAAAAATCTCATATCATTAAAATCTGGAATGAAAAAGCAAACATCACTACAGACACTTCTTAAAACCAAAGGATCATCAGAAGCGATTTTGAAAACCTATACTCCAATAAACTAGATAACCTTGAAGATACAGACGAATTCCTAGAGAAATATGAACCACCCAAATTGAACCAGGAGAAAATAGAAAATTTAAACAGATCAATTACTAGTGATAAAATAGAAACAGTCATCAAAAGCTTTCCAATAAAGAAACACCCAGCACCAGATGGATTCTCAGCTGTTCTACAAGACCTTTAAAAAAGAACTAATACCAATCCTCCTCAAATGATTCTACGAAATAGAAAAGGAGAGAACTCTACCAAACTCTTTCAATGAAGCCAGTATCAGCCTAATACCAAAACCTGGCAAAGACAAATCAAGGAAAGAAAACTTCAGACCAACATCCTTGATGAACACACATGCAAAAATCCTTAATAAAATATTGGCAAATCACGTACAAAAACACATTAAAAAGATAATACATCATGACCAATTGGGTTTCATCCCTGAAATGCAGGGCTAGTTCAATATTTGGAAATCAATAAATGTAATTCACTACATAAACAGACTTAAAAGCAAAAATTATATGATTATTTCAATAAATGCAGAAAAACCATTTGACAAGGTACAACACCCTTTCATGTTTAAAACACTAGAAAAGATATGAATAGATGAAACTTACCTCAACATAGGAAAGGTCATTTATGACAAACCTAAGGCCAACATTATTCTGAATGGAGAAAAGTTGAAAGCATTTCCTATGAAAAAAGGAAATAGGCAAGGATGACCATTTTCACTTCTCCTATTCAACATAGTCCTTGAAACTGTGGCCAGAGCAATTAGGCAAGAGAAGGAAATTAAAGGGATACAAAGAGTCAAAGAAGAGCTCAAATTATTGCTGTTTGTTGATGACATGAGTATATATTTAGAAAATCCAAAAAACTCCACCAGAAGACATCTAGAGCTCATGAATGAATTCAACAAGATAGCAAGATACAAAAATCGATATCCACAAATCAATTGCATTCTTTTATTCCAATAATGAACATACTGAGAAAGCAATTAGGAAAATTACTCCATTTGCAGTAGCCTCGAAAAAATAAAAAATAAAATAAAATCCTTGGAAATCAATTTAACAAAAGATGTGAAGGACCTCTACAATGAAAACTATAGAACACTAAAGAAAGAAATTGAAGACCGTAGATGATGGAAATACCTCCCATGTTCTTGGATAGGGAGAATTAATATAATCAAAATGACCATATTACCTAAAGCACTATAATAGATTCAAAACAATACCCATCAAAATTCCAATGACCTTCTTCACAGAATTCGAAAAATCAGTCATGAAATTCGTTTGGAAAAATAAGAGACCCAGAATAGCCAAAGCAATCCTTAGTGAGAAAAATGAAGCTGGAGGAATCACAATACCTGACTTGAAATTATACTACGGAGCTATAGTTACAAAAACAGCATGGTACTGCTACCAAAATAGACATGAAGACCAATGGAATAGAATAGAAGACATGGAAACAAACTCACAAAAATATAGTTACCTCATACTAGACAAAAGAGTCAAAAACTTAAGTTGGTGAAAAGACAGTCTCTTTAACAAATGGTGCTGGAAAAACTGGAA
The DNA here is from genome assembly GCA_004027875.1 of Aplodontia rufa. Taxonomy (NCBI): domain Eukaryota; kingdom Metazoa; phylum Chordata; class Mammalia; order Rodentia; family Aplodontiidae; genus Aplodontia; species Aplodontia rufa. The sequence goes on along the minus strand of PVKS010033944.1, from coordinate 2,352 downwards.
ATCCATATGTAATAAAATGAATCCCAATCTCTATCTCTCACCCTGCACAAAACTCAACTCAAAGTGGATCAAAGACCTATGGATTAGATCAGAAACTCTGATCTAGGGGCTGAAGCAGCAGCTCAGTGATTGGAGTGCTTGCCTGGCATGTGCGAGGACCCAGGTTAAAATCTTAGCACCATATACGTAACTAAGTGTTGTAGGAACAAAGGCCAGATGAAAAAATAAAAAAGATTGATTCTCTCTCTTTCCAAAAAAGGAAGAAAAAAGAAAAAGAAAAGAAAACTGCACCTACTAGAAGAAAAGGCAGGCCCAACACTCCAACACATTGGCTCAGGAATTGGCTTCCAAAACAAGACCCCAAAAGCATAAAAAATAAAAGGAGTAATCAATAAATGGGAAGGCATCAAATTGAAAAGATTTATCACAGCAAAGAAAACAACTGAGTGTGGATAGAAAACCAACAGAATGGGGAAAAAAATCTTTGACCCCTATATCTCAGACAGAGTAAAAAATATCCAAGACATACAAAGAACTGAAAAAAAAACTTAACACCAAAGAAACAAATACCTCAATCAATAAATGAGCAAAATAAACAAATACTTCTCAAATGAAGAAATGCAAATGGTCAAAAAATGAATGAAAAAATGCTCAACATCTTTAGCTATTAGAGAAATACAGATTAAAACTATGCTGAGATTCCACCTCACTCCAGTTAGAATGGCAATAATCAAGAATATGAACAACAAATGTTGGTATGGATGTGGGGGAAAGGGTATACTTATACATTGTTGGTGGGACTGCAAACTGCTACAACGACTCCGCAAAACAGTTTGGAGATTCCTCAAAACACTTGGAATGGGTCCATCATTTGATGCAGCTATCCCATTCCTTGGTATGTATCTAAAAGACCTAAAAGCAGCATATTTCAGGAATGCAGTCACATCAATGTTCATAGCAGCTCAATTCACATTAGTTAAGCTATGGAACCAACCAAGGTGCCCTTCAACTGGTGAACTGCTAAAGAAATTGTGGCATATACACACAATGGAGTATTAGCCTCAAGGATGAATGACATTATGTCATTTGCTGACAAATGGATGAAACTGGGGGATATCATGCTGAGTGAAATAAGCCAGCCTGAAAAAAAAAGTCAAATATTCTCTCTGATATGTGGAAGCTAACCTGAAATAAGGGGGGGGGGAGGAAGGAATAGTCGAAAGGGAAGGAAATGGAAGACGGAGGAATGAAATAGGGAAAGTTAATGGAAGGAACCAGGCTCAACTCGCTCAATGCCAAATATGGACTTAATGTAGTGAATCTCATCAATATGTAATTCAACAGTCACTAAAAAAGAGAGAGAAAGCCCTTTAGTAAACAACAGAAAGACTGTTAGCGGGAAGAGAAAGGAGAAGAGGTAGGGGACACTGGACAGTGAATTAGAATAAGCTACACTGCGTGCCTTTACAAAAATGTAAATGTTTAATCCTATTGTGATTAAAATATCTAAAAAGAACAAGGAGTGATAGGAAGGAGAAGGGAAAACATTGGAACTGAGTTAAAACAAGGTGTGCTCCAAGCATTTATAAGCATGTCACTGTATATACTATTGTCATGTATATTAAAAATATTCCTTGTAGGTATAAGAATTATGTCACTATACTTGGGTATTTTAGGAAAAATATATGACCCAGAAAGAGAGGCAAGGGACTGAGGGATAGGAGGAGGGAGGTGGGGAGATGCAAGGAGGGATATTGACTAAATTGTATTGCTATATAATATGCATCAATGAATATGTGACAACCAATCCCATCATTATGTACAACTATAATGCACCAATTAAAAAATTAAAAAAAAACATTTTGGTATACTAGCTTAGGGGCTTATGTGGTTCTGGGTAAAATATGGCTCAAAATCTGTGTTAAACAGGCAGTGAAAAAGTATCAAGGCTAATGGTTGTGTCCTTTAGCCTAAGTTTTAACCCTTCCTGGAATTCCCATCCAGGTTCACTGGGACAAAGGAATTGACTGGAGGAGTTCTCACAGGTCAACCTCAAGGTCTTCTGCATTTAAAACAGGCCTTGCTGGTGCTATAATATTTCTACCTGCTTGTTTCCTGTTGTGGCCTCTGCATTTGAACAAGACCTTAACTGGGTCCCCTCATTTCTGGTTGCTGACCTTTGACTTTTGTTCAGTAGCATGAGAAGAGGCCTCACTGATTCCAGGGACAATGTTTTTTTTTTTTTTAAATTTTTTATTTTGAGCAACCTTACAAGATTTTAACAAAATAATATAAAATGTGTATAAAATATGCATATATTCTGGATATTGCAATTATCCCCAGGAGTGCCCC
>PVKS010033943.1:0-21305 GCA_004027875.1 Aplodontia rufa | reverse complement strand
AGGTTCAACCTAAATTGGATAAGCAGATCAGTGTAAGTATTTAGGATTACTAGTCCAAATGTTTTTCTAAGTGGTCAGTCAATAGAATGTTGGTTTCTGCGAATGTTGAAATTGTAACATTCATTGCTTCTAGGATTTTTCTTCAGGAGGGGAGAAATGGCTTATACTGTTTGAGTTCACTTGTCTGATGTGTTGGTTTTACGAAGTTAACTTTTAAAAATGAGTAAATCACATTTAACATTAAAAGGATTAATTTTCATAAATGTGTTTATTAGAGCAGATATTTACATGTGTGTAAATATTCTAATTTACAAAATTAGAATGCTAAAACATCAATAGCTAATATAAATTCAAGTACTCTTCACTAGAATTCTAAGGTGACATTTGGATTTATTAAATATGCTCTTATGTATTGGTAAATAAAATAAAGATTCCTTTGTTTCTGGGCCTTCACTAAAAGCCAGATTAAAATTCTGCCAGGTGTAATTCTACATGCAAAGAGGACAAAAGGTTTCAGATGTTTCAATTAAACTACTGTAAATAGCATCAAGTATTTGATCTTATTGAGAGGAGCAATTAAAAAATTCAGAAATTTTGTGAAGATTGTTTCAAAATGTAGATTTAAGAAAAGGTCAAAAAGAGATATAAGAAAGTTATATGTGTGAAAATACATTGGTATGAAAATTAAAATGAAAGAAATGTTTGCAGATGAAAAAGTATTTTGTGTGGTAAAGTAGGCAATGTCTAAGTAAGTTGCAGAAGGTTTATGGAAGGTAAATCTAAAAAGTCTTTTTGATTAAGTTAACTATAATTGGCACAATTGAGTTTAAGGTTCCTCCTAAGGTCAAAATATTAATGTACAGTTATAATATTACTGCCTAAGGGTTTCTTAAGACATTGATCTACTCTTATCAATCAGGATGATTCCTGATGATAGGTTTACTTACTTAAGGAAACTAAATATTAAAGAAATTGAAGATTGTACCTATGCTGGAGGGCCACATTGCCATTTTAAGGCCTGATTTGTATCTGTTTGCTTTAACTACATAAACATTTCATTGTTATATAAATAAGAAATATTTATACACCAGATAATAAGTCTATTTCTTCTTTTTTGTCGAAAGAGGGACAGTCAGAAAGAGAGAATCAACTTTATTTAGTTTTTCATGTGGGTTTTGTTGCTGCGACACTTCATTGTGTGTGTGGTGCTGGGGTTTGAAATGGCATACTTGCACATGCCAGGCAAGTGTCATAACCACTGAGCCACTGTTACAGCCCTAATAAGTCTGTTTCTAATCATCTAACTAAAGAAATTTTAAATTATCTTTGATTCTTGTCAGTTATAGTCCTGTAATGTAAATACCCCACATTATGGATTCTAAATTTGTCTTCAAAGGTTAAACTTAATTAACATAAGGACATTAGCATAATTGTGATGGTATCACTGGCTTTTGTTGTGTGTTAGATATATTCATGTCCTCCAGGTGTACAAGTCCCTGAAATGTCAAGCTTAGGGAAACACTTTACCAAGCTGGAGTTTCCAAGCTAGAGTTGTCTGCAGTGGTGATCTCTTCAGGCTTATGCAGGCATCAAATTTGGGGGATTTATTTATGTCATTTAATATTTTGCAATTGAATAAAAATAAGCTGTCATCAATGTTATATGTCATTTTGTGTTTCTCTTTGCACTACAATGGAAAGTTAAAGGTATTTTTGAAGGACAGTGGGGAGAGCCTAATTTGTTTAAGGACTGACAATGTGAAATGTGAAGGTGTTTTGCTACTTTTTCCACAGGGAGAGGATTAAAAGCTCTCTTAGCTTTTGATTTATATTGAAGGTTTGGGATTATGAAAGTTGTGTTTCTTGGTTCATAACTATTATGCAAACTGATTGTCTTTGTACTCTTTTTCATTTTGTATTTCTTCTTGTAAAACCTTTCAACTGTCATCTGAATGCTTTGCAGAACTCTAGCCACTATAACAACCTGAGTTAATTTCAGATAATAAGCCATCGCAGGATGTAAGTCTGGCTTCCAGTACTAATTCTCATCCCAACTAAATAAAAAAGGCGTAAATAACTGTAAAATTATAGACATTAGAGCTAAAGCCTAGTACTTCTACTGCAGGACTGGTGACACTGGCCTGCTGGATGCTTAATACTAAAACCAAGAGCACAAAGGTAGGGAAGTTAAAGGGTTAAGGAAAATAGATAATATTTTAGCCCTTGCCCTGTTTGGTCAGCTAAAACTCAGGGGACAAGGGGACTTCTTTACAACTCTGAGTGACATGACATCCTGGTCAGGGGGATCAAATGAACAGAAAGCCAACTAATGTGCATGCCATTAAAGGAGAAAGGTCATTGGGCAGGGAGATGTCCCTGATGCTTCCAAGTGAAGTTACATATGGACAGCAAGACCCTGACCCATCCTGGCAGATGGTATTGATAGAGGAATGTAGAGAAAGGGATTCTCATGGGTTCCCAGGAGCAACTCACTAAAGAATCTTGGCTGACTCTAATCGTAGATTGGAACCAGGTCAATTTTGACTGACTTGGGCTTACATACCTGGCAGGGGGTGGCATGTGGGAGGCCTGCTCTGACTCCTGCCTTGACCAGTGTGGCGCACAGCGTGTGGTGCGGTGCAGTGTGTGAACAATATGAAGACAGATGCCACTGCATGTCTCTGAGGAAGGCTGCTGCCCAAGAACCAGAGGGCTAGGCCCGGTAGGTGTGTGGAAAATTGAGCCCTCTCATGCAGAGCATGTGTAGTGTGATACCCTGAAGCACATGGAGGGTCTCCGGAGTAAAGCATGGAGTTGAGGCAGGATCTTGAAGGGATTGGCATGCCTGGGCTCGCAGCCTGCAGGTGGACCAGTCACATGCCTGTTGGTGGACAGCTGGGTGACACCATGCGGCACATGCACTGAGGAGTGTTATCCAGCCTTGAAAGTGGAGCTCTGCTATGGCATGGGTGGACCTCAAGGACTTTGGGAAATAAGCCCACATGATTCCTCTCTGTGAGGTCTGGGAGGTACCAGGCTTGTAGATACAGAAAGTAGAATGGTGGCCAGCAGGCATTGGAGCAAGATAGGAAGAAGAAAACGTCTACTTGGAGAAACAAAGTGTAAGCCTACAAAAAACCAAGATTGATCTTGCAGCCCCCTGGCTAACTCACTCCGCCACCTTTGCTACAGAGGACAGTGCTGTGGGGTAGGGGCACTACCTGCAGGCAGGGAAGGGCCACAGTCCTGCAGCTGCAGAGTCCAGCTGCCAGTGGAGTCTGAACTTGCTCCTGGTCCAGACTTGGGATTTCTGTGTATCCCTGTCCCACAGGAGCTGGACAAGCTCAGGGCTAGGTCCTGTCCTCCATTTGTCCAGCAAAGAGCAGTTGCTAGCTGCCAGAGCGCTGATAAGCAGAAAGCTTTTCCACGAGAGGAAAACCTGGGGCCAAAGATGTTCCCCCACCTCCGACAATGACCTGAAGCAAGATGTCCTTGGAGGGCAGGTGCAGAACCTGCAGGGTGAATGGTTAAACCCGCTGAGCCCTACCTGGCCACTGATCACGTGTGGTCTCAGAGTACGTTTTACCAAGAGTACTGCCAGAAGAGCTTGCGGAAGGGCCTTGTGGTTTCGCACCCCTGTGTTAAACATCCAAGAAGACAAACACTGAGGGCTAGCCAGGGTTCCCCTTCTGCCTTTTAACCTTGCCAAGGTGAGGGACTCACAAGCATGTATAATCCATCTCTGTCACATGGTCTGTGCTCTCAAGCTTTCTTGTGCTGCAAATAAATTCTGTTAGGTTTAATTAAATGGATGAAGCAAATATACGTCCTTGTCTGCAGCAAGAAAATATGTCAAATTGCATGCAGGGAGAATGGAGACTGAGCTGCAGCAGAGGTGCCTTCCGGGGAGGTCATCCCAATGGGGGGCCATGGGTTTCTGGAGAGGTCATCTGTGGGGGGACTGTGGGTTCTTGGCTGAGTCCTGACTCTCCTGTGCATCCCTGTTAACCATCCCTTCTTCTGAGTGATGTTTCTAGTGTCCTCTGCTTTGGGGCTGTTCTGGGCTCCTGTCCCTCCTGGCTTTTACCTTCCACTGCAGCCTTGTTGCTGTGAGAGTGTGATGCTCTGGTGCCTAGAAGCGTGGCAGGCCCCATGATTCCCGTGAGCAAGGATTGAGACTTCTCCTGTTGACCCAAATGTGTCCCTTCCTGGGCTGTGGTCTTTGCTTTGCAGCCAGGGGCCAATTGCGGCTCCCTGTCCTGTTCCTCTGGGTCCCCCAGTGGGCACTCTGTGGTTGCATGTGTGGCCTCCTGTTAGACCCTTGCCTAGGGGCATTCAAAACCAGTGCAGGGTCACTGCGCTCCTTTCTCCCTGGGTTCCACATCGGGGAGCAAGAGTCTCCTCCACTCCTATGCCTGGGGACATTCTGACCTTGTGTGAGGAATTCTTAGGCCCTTTGAGGGTGGGGATCGAGGGTCACGGTGCCAGCCCTGGAGAGAGGCCCCAGCTAGGTCCTCGCTGGGTAGCACCGTCCTTCAAGTCCTGAGCCCTGGCTGCTTTGCTTTTTCAATGGGGATAGGAGTGGCATACCTCACAGAATGCTGCAAAGACTGAGCTGGGTGGGGACAGTGGATCACTGGTGTCCTGTGGGCTGAGTGCCTGCAGTCCTACTTCCACAGCCGCGTCTCAGTCTGGGTGAGTTCTGCCATGGGCATCCTACACCCCATGCTCTGCAGTTCAGCCAAGGGCCTGCCTTTAAGGGAGTCCTCAGAGCCATGTGGCGTCCCTGAGCCTGCAGGGGAAGAGAGGACAACAGCGCTGTGTTCCGCAGGCTGACAGGGAGGCTTAGATGGCCCAGATGCAGTCAGCAGTGCTGATTCAACAGACCCCATGCAGAGACAGGTGCTTTCTCAGAGCTTCCCCCAGAGCAGTGCAGAGAGAGGGCTACTGAAGGCCAAAAGGTGACAAGGTGTATCCTGTGGGGGATGGTGACAGGGAGATTCTACATGGCCTCCCTGGTGAGGCCTGAAGCCAGCTGACAGTGGGGATGTCCCAGAGAGTCTTTCCAGACAGTCATGGCAGTGCACTCAAGGGAAGTGAAGAGCTGGTGTTGCAGAAGTTCAGGGGTGGGTATTTCTAGTCACACAGCATCAGCCTTCCACTGTATAAGGATGAGGGCTTCTAGGTTGTTGCCAGAGGGCTTTGCAGATGACTAAAGGCTACTGTTGAACACTTCTGGTGCAGAAGCCTGGGCTGCCGGAGACCTAGTGTGGAATCAGCAGGCCTGGAGCCTGGTGGCTCGTCAAGGTGACAGGTTCAAGAAGCTCCCTAGGCAGCAAAAGTGTATATGCGGTTTCCCTGATGGGCCTGTGGTGGTGGGCCAGCCTAGAAGAGGAGGGAGGCCAGCCAAGGATTCTGGACCCCAGACTGGGATGGCGAGTCACTCAATTGGGAGGCACAGGGCACTTCTGTGGGGAACATGTTAGTCCTGAGGTTCCCACCAGATGTCCAGGTGTCAGCAGAAGAGAGTACCTGGACACAGCTCCAGACAGAGGGACAAGGGGGCTGCAAACGAGAAGCTGGGCATTTAGAGCCCAACTGAGCTGCCTCAGAAATGGCCGTGGGCAGATGGGTCGCAGGGCTGTGCCTGTGCACCCGGAGACTCAAGGCATGGGAGACGGGGTGTCAGTGTGGGGGAGGCAGAGAGAACCTGCAGCAGGAGGGCTGAGATGCAGGAGGTTTGCATAGGTGGGGGCCCTGGCAGGAGCACCCTGTGTTCTGAGAGCCTGTAGGAGCAGCTGGTGGGGGGGGGGCTGGACAGGTCAGTCTTTCTGTAGCATGAAGCTAGAACCCTTGGATTCTCTGACTGCAGTCTCTGATATTTTGACAAGAGTGGAGGAGTGGCCTGGAGCCTATGCGGCCCTCACCATTGGGAGCAGTGTGCTGCGACAGCTGTACGCCATGGCCGAGGGTAGCTGGCGCCCAGGTCTGCTGGCACCTTCAGGGCGCTGCCCAGGTAGAAACAAAGCATCTCATGACTTGGGCAGCTGCTCCTCTTCAGATATGTTTCTCGACGCTCTTACCTGGCTGCTATGTGGCTGGTGACTTGTGGGAAAGGCCAAGGGACAAGCTTTCATCAGTTTCCACTTATAATGGGGCAGTCATTGGTCATCGTGTGGTTTGAAGTTCTTGATGTGTGGCCATGCCTGCTGCTGGAGCTCTGGCAGCTAGAAAGCATCCAGGTTTTGGTTTCATGAGCAGCAGAGGCTCCTGGACATGATGTGTGAGGTAGATGGCTTTCCAGGCCTCATGGTTCCTAGCAGCGCCCACCCCAACCTCTCCATCTCAGACTGTGTGCTCTGAGCCACATAGGGGTATAACACAGGGCCTACAGGGCTTGTGCTCAGATCTGCATAGCTGGCAAGGAGTACGGGAGTCCTAGGTGAGAGGCGGTGGCCGTGACCCCCTCCCCAGGGTTCTTCTGCCCCACACTGCCCCTCTGCCCCTGGCTGGGCTCGCTGGGTCACTTCCGACCGGGGGGGGGTCACTCCTGTCCCACAGGAGCATGGCAAATGTCCCCAGATGTGCCAACAGGTGGGTCCTGGGCAGGAGAGCTGATGGGGACCAGGCAGGTGGTTCTGGTGGGAGGAAGGTACTGCTGGGTTGCGTGCATGTGGTCTGCTCCAGTGGGAGCAGGCAGGATCCGGGCTTCAAAGGGTTTGGGGATGCAGAGGGAAAGGCCTGGTGCTGAGGGCTTCCTCTTGCAGGTCCACTGCTTGTCCTTCCTCTACTGCCCATGTGCTGATGGACACTCAGATGTGCCACAGTGGGCTCTATGTTCCAGGCAGAGGTGATAGGACCCTGCTCCTAAGGACTGCTGCTGGAACACAGGCCTTGCAACTCTTAGGATGTGCACCTGCTGTGGAAATCACCCCTTCCTGCGGGTGGACATGAGGCGCCTGGACCAAGGTCCCTGGAGGTCAGACTGCCACCCTCTTGAGTGGCTTGGAGGATATGAGCCCTGATGTCCTCTGATGGGAGTCACCGTAGAGGGGGCATCACCAAGGAGGGTACTCCCTGTGGAGCCACTGTGGCCCAGGGCACCTTGACATCCTTGCTCACAAGGGGCAGCGGACAAGACATTGCTGAGGACCCATTGTGTCACAAAAGCAGTGTGATGGCTACGTTTGTGCCACACATATTCACTGGCCATACTCTGTGCTACCATCCTCAAGGGCCTGGAGTGGATACATGCAGGACAGAGGGGGCTTCCATCCAGCAGAGGTGGACTTCAGGATGTGCTTCTGGGTCACACAGGGAGGGTGGCCCTGGTCCCCAGGTGGGGGACATCCAGGGTTTTGCTCATTCTTCGTGGGTTAGATGGTCTGCTCTATGAAAATGGCACCTGGGTGTTTAAGGTGTGTCCAACTCGGGGCTTCCTCCTGGTTTTCTGGTGCTGTAGAATCACCGAGCAGTGGCTGGTTCCTAGCCAGTAGAGTTTTGGCTTTGAGGTTATCATATACCTGTGTGTTCCATTGCCCGTGGTCATTGTGAGTCACAACCCAGGAGGTATATCCCTGACCCCCATGCGAGGCGGCTGGGTTAGCGGAGGGACAGGGTGTGCCCTCATAATGCAACTGGTGTCCTCCTGAGAACAGGAGGGGTCTAGAGTACCCCCTCCTCAAGCGCACAGCAAGGAGCTGCCCTCACCACATGCAGAAGCTGCGACACCTTGGCCATGACCTGGTCACCCCAGAGCTGTGGGGAAGCCCCAGTCAGTGGTGCTTCCTGCATCCCTTGCTGGCTGAGGTAGGCAGGTGCTCTAAGTTGAGCTGGCCTTGAAGGGTGCTGGTAGGTGGCCAAAGGAATGCTGGAGGTTCGTGGGAGCTTCGCATAGCAAGCTGTCCCTCCTCTGAGCTCTGTGGCACATCCCAACCTGCTGTTCCATCCTTCGCAGCAGAACAGAGCCATGCCAGGTGTTCAGGGAGGAGCCTGCACCACAACCCCAGCCAAGGCTTACTCGGTTTGCTCCTCGTGCTGGGGGCCTTCTCCAAACACCTGATGATCTCTGTCTGTACCGTCAGGGCCTGGTGTGGGTGCAGGACTCCACGAGGTCAGCAAAGCCACAGATCCTCGCCCTGTAACAGGCCGAGCCTGAGGAGGCACATGGACACGCAGGGATGGTCTCTGGCTGAGAGTCAGGAGATGCTGTTTCTGATCCAGTCCTTGTCTGGCTGCGAGCGCTGCAGGGGCTCCACAGCACATGCGAGGAGGCAGAGCAGAGATGTCCCCATTCAGGTGGCATGAGAATGAAAATGCTGTAAAGTCTCATGGGATCCAGGTGATGTGGGCTCTTGGCCTCGTGGTGGCTGGGCAGAACTTGGCCAGCACTGCCCACCCCGTCAAATGTTCTAGGTGCCCCGAAGAATATGTCTCAGGCTAAGCACTCCAAGAGAGCATTAGCTGCGTGATGTCACCCTGCATGTGGACGGCACAGCGTTTGGGTGTGAACCCAGAAGTTGGATTGTTGGGGACATCAGGGGAAGTGTCCAGCAGAGCTGAATGTCCTGAACCATGTGAAGCTGGCCAAGGTGGTGACACAGGACACAGTCCCAGAGCCGGAGAGGTGGGGAGGGAAAGAGCAACACTTCCTGAAAGCTTTGGGTTTGGAGATGATTCAAGTGTCAAGTTGCAAAAGGTCACTTCAGGACAAAGAGCACCTGCCAGGGGGTCCAGTGTGGGGGAGCGTTGTACCAGTTTCCAGGGCATCCCTCCCAAGGCTGCCTTCTCTCTTGGTGATGTCAGTCTTGGTCCATTGGGGAGCCATTGGTCTCTCTGAATCCCCTCCCTGAGGCTTGTCAGCAGTCTTGGAGGACATTTCCACGCTGCACAGACCCCTGGCTCCTCGACCAAGTCCCCCCAGGTGGGGCACCATGCATGCTGGCCTGACCCGCTCTCACAGTGCTGGGTGTGATGACATGCAGGACTTGATCTTAAGCCTGGTGGAAAGCCAAGAAGCATCAGCTTCCACTGCCGTGGGAAAGCAGCAAGCGCACAGGGAGACACCCCACAGAGGCAGTGCCAGGACCTGAAGGACTTCACCCTGGTGAGAGGAGAGTTGGCTGTGCATCCACAGCCAAGGTCAGGCTCCCAGGACAGGAAATGGAGGAGAGAAGTGAGAAGTTTATAAATGCAGGTTCAGGGGCTAGAGTGGTGGCTCAGTGGTTAAGGCACTTGGCTGGCATGTACAAGGACATGGGTTCAAACCCCAGCACCACATACACGACCAAGTATCAGAGCATTGACACATGAAAAACTAAATAAAACTGATTCTCTTTCTCTCATTGTCCCTCTTTTTAAATAAATAAATAAATTTTTAAACAAAGCAGGTTCAGTAGACCCAACACCTGAACACCAGAAGTTCCATGAAAAGTGAGCAGACAAGAAGTGTCTTTAATTTCTAAGAATTGAAGGGTAAGACTATTAACAAAATCATGTACGAGCAGAGTTGGAAGATGCATTAGGCTGAACGGCTTGAATGAAGTATGCTTACCCTCCCAACCCCACATCTCTAGTATTAGGCTACAGAGTGATGTTCTTTATTAAGAGTTTATTCTACCCTACATCTCTAGTATTAGGCTACAGAGTGATGTTCTCTATTAATAGAGTTTATTCTGAAAGAAGCAAAGCATTTTGTTTGGTAGAAGACAGACCCTTAGACCTGGGAGCGGCACATGGGTGCAGACGGAGTGTTGGAGGGGAGCTGTAGGGAATTCTCCAGGCATGTGTGTAGAGCATGGGGGGTCTAGGGGCATCAGGGAGGAGCACGTGGGAGCTCCAAGTGGGCTCTGGGGAACTCTGGACTGAATTTGGAACCATTTGATGGGCAGTGGAAGGCCTGCTGCAAAGTGTCCCTGTGTAGCCACACCTGGGATGCTGGAACACCAGGCACATGCCGGGTGCCCACACCTGTGTCAGCTTAGGCCCCAGAGCCTGAGCTGTCCTGCTTTCCAGAGGCAGAAACTGACTCCTGGCAGGTGCTCCACCAAACCAGCAGGCAGGACAGGCCTGGAAGGAGGGGGAGGGAGCCTTTAGCTCTTTGGAGACTCACCTATGCAGTTTGGGGGTCCAGATCCCTTGGAGCTGTTCCACTGGCAGGTTACCATCACCAGCCGGGTAGCAGGTTGCAAGCTGCAGGTGAGAGGAGGCATGGTGAGTAGGGAGCCATTGTGGCAACCCGGACAGCACCCCAGGACCCACAGAGCTGGGTCTCCTCCAACCATCACCAGCATCCTTTCTTCCCTTCCTGGGTTCTGCACAGCACACTGAGTCCCTGTCACTGCTGAGTGTGTCAGGCATCCCCCTAGGGACCATGTATGATTGGGTGAGGATGCACAGGTGCTGGAAGAGCAGCTGAAAGCAAACCAGGACACTTGGGAAGATGTTGTGGTGGCAGTAGCCATGATGTCCTGCCTGGTGGAGTGGGGGGCACATTGCTTGCTGGGTCCAAGGTGTCCTATGTGTGCAAACATGGGGGGCATCCCAGGAGTCAGAGGGGAAATCCAAGGAGGCAGGGAGGCTGAAGCAGAGATAGTGGAGGCCAATGAAAGCTAAATGCAGGGAGATGGGGAGCTCCAGGGGGGCCAGAGCTGCCTGAGGAGGGGATTCTGGGCTCTGTTTTGAAGGAGTGGCAGGTGACAGGGCACAGGCAGACTGCAGTCATCTGCTGTGTGTTCTTTAGTTCTGGAGATGCCAGGACATATTAGTCCTTCGGTTTCTGGAAATGGTGACAGGCTGATCAGGGTCTAGTACTGTAAAATCGAGGAGTTTTATGAAGCTATTTGGCATGCTGATGGTAATGAGGTTCTGCTGTGGAACATGCCCCATGTTGGACGCAGTTCACAAGCAGGTGCACATGTGGTCAGATCTGCTGTCGTGCCCAGGAAGTACCCTGGACCTCAGCTGGTGCCAGTGTGTCTGCAGGGTCCGTGACTATGCACTGCAGCAGGCCGGGTCATCAGCACACTGAAACACTGCTGCTGCCACTCATGGGTTGCTGATTCTGTCTCTCCAGCTCTAGGTGGAGTGCGTTTCTGTGTTATGGTCAAGGCCCCCGAGGCTCAGAGAGCAGAGGGGCAGTGCAGCTAGGAATGGCACCGAGTGACTTGAAGCCTGATAGCTGCCCTTGCCATGTTTGTAGGTTAAATTATGACCCCTGGGCTGTGTTCTGGTTTGGAGATGGGCCTGGCAGATTGAACCAAGCTAGGATTGGGTCACTGGGGTGGGCTCCAATCTAACAGGCCTAGCGTCTTCACAGAAGGGGACCTCTGGGCATATGTGAAGAGAAGACCCCACTGAACAGAGTGATGTGACCATGAGCTAGCGAATGCCCAGAGCCACCAGGGACTGAGGGAGGCAGGAGGGATCTGCCCCTGGAGCCGGCTGTGGGTGTGCACAGTCCTGCCTACACCCAAGACTGTGAGGCAGGATAGTTATGTTGCTCTGAACACCCTGCATGTGGTGCCTGGTCACAGCAGCCATGGGGACTAGTCTCACAACAGGGTTTGCAACTCATGTGGACCATGCAGCAGCTGAGCTGCCCACATTCTCCATTCCAGATGTCCTTAGATCCCAGAGGTAGGGGAGGTAAAGCCTGTGGCTAGAGGGACAGAGCTGTCCCCAAGCATGTCATGAGGGGTGTGGAAGAGAGCAGGTGCAGTCCACTGGCACATGGGAGAGGACAGAATTAGGTCAGCCAAGAGAGCACTATCAGGGGAACATGGGTTTAGGTTCTTTGTCTTGCGAACTTGAAGAATGAGATGCAGGCACACAAGAATGAGAGCCAAGCAATAGACTTGTTAGGTAAATGGGAAGAAAGCAGAGCCCCTGAAGAGGGAGGGCCAGCAGGTGTCTGCTATTCAGTGGTTGTATGGTCTTGACACCCTCTAGCCGATTGATGGGATGGCATGTAGCTATGTCATTCAGGAAGTGTCCTGGAGCAGTTGGTACATGGTGGGGGCGAGGGTCCATTGGAAGGAGAGAAAGCACCTTTTGGGGTGGGTCCTGTCTGGGGGCTGTTAGGGAACTGTCCTTGTGGCTAGCAATAGCTGGGGGCAGAGGCTGGATTCCCCAGTTCTCTGGTTCTCCTTGGAATATGATGTGGTGGTCAGTGCCCACTGTCCCATACAGCAGCTGTGGATGCCACAGCTTGTAAGGTGTGACCACTGGGATTCCCAGTCTTGAATTTCAGTGGATTCTACTGAATCTGAATGTGCACAGGGAGCTGGTGACTGCCATGTTGTCCCAGCGGGGGGCCAGTCCCGATCCTTCTCTGGATCAGAGAAGGTGAGCCCTGTGTGGCCCAGTGCCACAGAGAGGAGTCAGGATTTAAAAATACAACAATTTTTATTTATTATTTGTGTGGTGCTGAGGATTGAACCCAGTGCCTCACACATGCTATGCAAGTGCTCGGCCACTGAGCTACTTCCGCAGCTGGAGTCAGGATTTAGTGGAGATGGACTGGAGACAGAATTTTCAGGACAGAGGGTCCCATGACAGCCACGTTGGTGGGGTTGGTTCCTCAGAGCAGGTGGCAAGTATATGTGGCATGCTGTTATTCACTCGCTGCTTTAGTCCCGTGGCCTCTGATGCTTTGCAGGGCAGGTGCTAGGATCCTGGAGCTGAGGACCAGAGTGCAGGTGTGGGAAGTACAGAGTTCACCCTGTGGAAACACCGACCCCACAGCAGCTTCCTTGGGGTTCTGCCGGGTGGGCTGTATTTGGCCAGTCAGCACTGTCTGCCCTGGAAGGTAGCAGGGTATCAATGGTGGAGGGTCTCTGGGCAGGCAAACCATGGGACTTGCTGGAACCTTCCCGAGGAGATGTGCTTGCCCATGTGTATGTGGGTCAGCACACAGTCCTTTCCTCCCAGAATGTTCTGTGCTTTTGAGGGAGACTGGCCCCCAGGCTGGGTGCTGGCCTACAGGCCCTTGGAAGGTGCAGAGCCATTGGTAGAAGTGTGGGGACAGAGGTCATGAGGATCCCAAGAAGGAAGCCCTGGTTCCAAATGTGTGTGTGAGACACTAAGGTAGAGGAGGGACCCAGGAGCCACCCAGGGCCACAGAAGGGGCCAGTGCCATCCACTGGACATCCCTCTGCCATGCTCTCAGGACCTGACGACTAAGGGTCTCGTAGGTGCTGTATTCATGTGCATCCAGGCTGGGATTTCTGAACTTTAACTGCACATTTCACCCAGCATTTGTTGGTTACTTATTTTATTATGACTCTACTTTTTGTCTCTGTTAGGGTCAGTCAGAGTTGAAAATTGTCAATGCTATCTTGTGCTTAACTGTACTTAGCAGATAATTGTTCTTTCCTCAGCATGGGAGGGCTGGAGGGGTCGGAGGACAATAGCATGGTATTCCAGGGAAAATCCTGAATTTTCCATAACTGACTCTGTGAGGTTGCCTGCCTTCAGCCAGGCCCAGCCGGTCAAAGGTGGGCACCAGGACGGAGACTTCTTTGGACTCTGAGCTCTTTCTCTGCATGGTGCGCAGCTCTGCAGTAGGCTGCTGGTGGGCTCCCGTGGCCTCCTCAGGAGCTGAGGGCACGTGAGACGGAGGCTGGGCTCTGCCCTGGTCTAGTTCAGGAGCATGGTGGTGAACTTCCTGCCAAGGCCTCTTGTGGTGTGGGGCTTTGCAGCTAATGTGGTGGTTTTACATTGTGGGGCTTTCTTGGGACATTATTCCCTGCTACCTTTCCTTTGCCTGCCAGGGCCCAGCCATGAGTGTAGATTCAGGCTTCCTCTTGTCTGGTGTCTCTGGGACTCCCCAGTGAAAGTGCCTGGGCACAGATCCATGAGACACACCATGAGGTCCCAGTGAGGCTCCGTGTTCAGGCTCTGATTGCATCTGATGTTTTAAAAGCCATTGTGGAGATTGGCAGACCATTTACCTGCTGGCAGCAGCCCCTGGAGTTCCGCCTTCCCAGTCTCTGGGGACACACTTGGGAGCAGCTGTGTGGGCTGCACTCGCAGATCAGCCTCTCTGACAGGAAGTGCATGTCAGCAGTTCTGAGCTCCCCTTGCTACAAGGCTTGGGCATGATGACCTTGCGGGGTGCTGAAAAACCTTATTAGAAAAACACTCGCTACATTAATGAGATGCCTCCTCTGCCTAAACAATAACCAGACACATTTTATCTATTTGTTTTAAACAGGTTCTGCCCGGCATTCTGCAGAAGCATTGCTGTGTGCTACCAGACAGGAACACAGGTACCCATCCTCATTCTTCTCTGCGCCACCGGCTGCCTATCTGCGGCAGAGCAGAGAGGCCTGATACCTCTTCTGGGCGTCACGGGTTTTGGTGCAAGACGCTTTGTTAGCTGAATGAAGTTGAAATCCAAATGCTTGGTTATAGTGGGCTGCGAGCTGTGCTCGGATGTCTTTGCTGACAGAGGAGATGGCTTTGGAGGCCAGCTATTTTGGATTTTTAAGGAAGCTGGTTGTCTTATGAAGTGGGATGTGTTGATCTCACAGCTTTTCCTTGGCTAATTGTGCTTACTAAGAAACAAACCCGTAGTGCCATGGGTGTGTTTGGGGTCCACTGGTGCTCAGGCCCTTCCTGGGCCAGGGCAGAAGCTGGATGCCTGTGATTCTCGGGGTCTGGGTCAAGCATGAGCAGGTGTCCTCAGGTCACCTCAGGTCTGTGGACAGACCTGCGTGGTTGCGGGTTAGTGAGGTGCTCTGCACTGCTTTTAAGGAAGCATGATGGGAAAAGGTGGGTCTAAAAGCCCTTTGGGATTCTGCTGTTTGGTGATCCGGAAGGAAGTGAGTTGGTAGGGATTACCTACAGTTGTGTTTTATTGCTCTTCTGCCTGCAGCTTCTAGTGTGACTTACTTCCGTCAGGGAACTCGTGGTCCGAGGGAAGTTGGGCCAGGTCCTTCCTGCAGAGGGCCCAATCCTCAGTAGCACATCTTGTGCTTGGCATGTGTGCTCCAGGACATGGGTGTAACAGATTGACCTCACTGCACTGTTGGCCATGCTCAGTTGGAGTTGCTCTTCCTCGTTGCGATAGTGTCACAAGCATGGCTTCCAAGGGGCTACAAGTCATGCATCCCAGTGCAAAGTATATTGAGAAGCAGGACTTTGATTGTAGCAATGTGGGCGGATTATGCTACCAACCACGTTCTTTTCCAGAACGTTTGTGGAGCTCTTCATGTTTGGGTTTCAGCCACTGAAACGTCTTGGCTGTGAATTGGAGCATATTTCTGCTCATGGAGAGCAGTTTAGAATGTGTTGAGCATTTTCTCAGCCTCTGTGTATTCTCTAGAAGCCTTGGCCAGCAGTGAAAAGTGAGCATGTCATATGAGCAGGGCCAGTACCTCTGGGAGTCCTGTGCACGGCTTTCAGGAGTCTCATGCACAGAGTGTTGGCATCCAGACTTGCCTGTGCACTCTGGTCACTCCTGTGACTAAGATGTGTCATGGGCTGCGAAGAAGCTCTGTGTAGCTCAGCACCACTCTGTGAGGGCCTGGGAGGTCTTATGCACTCAGGGCGTCCTCTGCTTTGGAGAGAGCTTCATGCAGTGCTTCTGGTTGGTATGGAAGGCCCTGCCACCTTCAGGTGCTGTCGCTATTGCTGTGAACCTGGCCCGTGGCCCCCAGGCCCAGCAAGGCCTTCTCCCCTGGGACTCAGCTAGGCTGACACTGCCAGACAATTGCTGGACGTGCTCTTGTACCGTCACGCACTTGGCCTATGTGGGGGTGGGGTCCCGCGGTTCCGTGTGAAGAGGGAAGGAATGGCCTCATGGGAGGGAGACCTTTAAAGTGGGCCGGTCCCGCGGTTCCGTGTGAAGAGGGAAGGAATGGCCTCATGGGAGGGAGACCTTTAAAGTGGGCCACTATGCTTCAAAGCACAGATGCTTAGAGCTTGGATCTCACCAGATGGTCAGGTCTAGCACGTCCAGGACTGTGGCCACTTAGGGAATATTGCTGGTAGCTGTGCATTGTGGCTGCATCTCTGTGGCACTTCAGGTCCCAGGGAATTGAACAGGGTCTGTTTCACCCTCGTGGCTTCCTGGAAATCTTCATGATTTGATTGAGGAGGTTCACTTTGGAAGGGGACAGAGTCCTACAGGTGGATACTATATGACAACGTGACATGCCTAATGCCACCACACTGTGCCCTTGAAGGTGGTCAGTGCAGTACATTGTGAGCTATGTGCACTTTACTACAGCTTTTTGGTTTTTTTTCTTTTTGAGAGAGGGATGGTGGGAGAGGAAGAATCAGTTTTTCATGTGGTCTTCATTGCTCAGACACTTCATTGTATATGTGGTGCTGGGGTTTGAACCCATGTCCTCGCGCATGCCAGGTAAGTGCTGTGACCACCAAGCCACTGCTCTAGCCCCTTTACTATACAGTTTTAAACAAGGTCAGCTTTGAAGTGTGCCGTCACATTTGTCTTCTTGTTGATTTTGACTTGCCCCAACTTTGTTTGTAGCATGTGTACCTGATTAAACTGGCTGCTTTGGAAGACAAGCCTGCCAGCCTCACCTCACCATGTTGATTGCTTGTACCAGGTTTGACTGGTGAGGTGAAGGGGCCAGTGAACCCATTGATCGCTGCCACGTGTCCCTTGCAAGTCTGCTCAGGGGAACTGAGGACAGGTGGGTCATGCTTCTTGAAGGAGGAGGAGTGTGGCCACAGAGGCTGCCCCTTTGCTGAAAGAACAGACCTGAGCAGACAGCTGTAGGGAAGGTGGCTGGTGCTGGGAGCTCGGGGTCCTTGCTTGCCCAGCGTGCACGAAGCCCCGGTTTGATTGGGCACTTGTGCAGAACCATTCTCTTCTTTTTCTCTTCTGGTGACTTCTAATTGGCCTCATGGGGCCCTTTGTCTGTAGCCTGGCTATGGTGCTGGGAGAGTGGGAAGGGTCTGGGGCAGGGTCATCCAGGTAGCTGCTGGGAAGCGGGACTCCGCTGCTGTGGGTCCCTGGTGCTGTCTCTGGCTGAACCCAGTGGTAACTGTTACTTGCACTGGTGCCATGGGCTGTGCAGCTGGGACAGTCTCTGGGCAATCTTATTTGGGCAGTGGCTAAGCATGGGTTGCCATACGGAGGGTCCCCGGTTCCCTGAAGGTTGCTCCTTTGTCCAGCTGGTCTGGGGTCTGGGTAAACTCAAGGACACAATGCCTGTTGAGGTAATCCAGGGTGTGGCTGGTCCTGCATGGATCCCAAGATGTTTGTGGGCAGTGACTCCTTATGCAGGAGGTGTCTGTGGCTGCCAGGCTGCTATGTGTCTCTGCCCTCCTCAGCCACGTTGGCCTCCTGCAGTTGCTTCCTCGCTTTTCCTCCTTGCCTTGCTGGGGAAGGAGCCTTGGCCCCTTGATACAGATGTAACAGCAAGTCCATTGGCTCGCTCTCCTACTAAGGCATGGGCTTCGCCCCGGGATGTGTGCATAACTCAGGTATGAAGCACGTTCGGCATTGTGTCAGTGCAGACTGTGAACATGTGCGTCCCTGTAAGGGGATTCATGCTGGAAATAGCGGTGGCTATTTCCTTCTGAGAGAGTGTGGCTTCCTTGTCTCAATTGTTGGCTGAGGTTGCTTCAGAGCTGCCCATCATGGGGAGAACAACGCTGAGGCTCAGTGGCGAGTTCTAAAGCCCTTCTTTCAGGCTGCACGCATCCCAGGCTCTGATGGGGACTATGTGACATCACAGCACACTTACCCAGCGCCCCATGGCCAAGAATGAGAAGCCAATGCATAGAGCAGTGTTCCAGCTGTTCTCACCATACAGACTGGCGAGAGTGACTGATAAACCCTCAGACAGACCCCACGCCCTCAAGGTACCATTCTGTGCTTGAGTTCTGAGGTGCATTCTGATCAGCAGCAAACACCAGGTTACCCTGCTTGTGAAGCTGGTTAAGGCATCAGTGCATTCTGTGGGTTTGTGGGCCTAGTGTTGCTTATTTGGGGTGGCAGGGAGAGTTGCACTCAGAGGTCCCACAGCCCTGGAACTCTTGGAAGTTGAAGGTTTTTGAGGGCTTCTCATTTCCTGGCCAGCAACTCCAGGAGGACCAGGAGAGATTTGCTGGCTCTTGATCGACAGGCACGTGGCTTAGGCCTGAGCAGGAAGCACTGTGTGGTGAGGCCAAGTGGAAGTGAAGCATCCTTTCTCTGATTTCAACCAGCTCAGGGTAGTCCATGGAGCTCTGCAGGCCAGCGCTGCTTCCTGTAGTCACATGTGAGCTAGGTCACCTCATTCCTGCAGTGCTTTCTCACAGCCTGTGCCAGCCCCCACCTGGCATCAGGGAAGAGACCCCAGGCTCCCGTTGCACGCATCTTCAGCGTGTCTTCCTGTGGCTTCCACATGGAGGTCTCACTTGTTGGTCAGTAAGTCCTTCATTATCCTCAGATGACTTCCAGTCAAGATGGCACAGGATGAGATGATGTGGACAAGGAACTGGCGCCCGTGTTCATGGAGGGGGGCAGCTAGCTGCCTTCTGCGGCCCCGGGGACTCCAGAGCAGCAGGCATAGTGGGCTGTGCAGAGAGGGAGAATGTGTGTGAAGCTCACCCCCAGGAAGGCCTCTGCGGGCACATGCCAAGGGGGGCATTTCAACTGCCTGAGCTGAAGGTTGGATTGGACTTCTTTGAAAGACCAAATATTTCAAGCAAATTTATTTTTACCTGGAGAGTGGAATTATTTGTCTTTCCACGGAGAGTCCAGGTTGTGCATGTAGATGTCACACAGTGACGAGGGACATGTGCGGCTGTGGCTCTGCCCTCTCTTTCCCCGCCTCTGATGACCCTGCCTGGCTTCACGTAAATGAGCAGAATACCTTTTTCTTGCTTTCTGTCCCTGGTCACCAACCAGAGATAGAAAAACAAATTTTTCATGTGGTCAAAAGGGCTTTTACTCTTCATAAAATGAAAATGGCTTCATTAGAAAATTGATCACGCAGCGTGATTACTGCCAGGATGAAAGGTCGTGGATAGATAGTTTTAGGACCAAAGTTGTCCTCTGTATGGGTTATTCTTAATCCTCAGGACAACTGCTTCTTAGATGGCCTCTTCATGCTAAGTAGAAAGACATGAACACCGTGGGAAGCGTTGCTAGAATGCAGGCCGGCCCACTCCAAGCCCTGGGTCTGTGGTCGGCAGCCGTCTCCAACTGCTGGCTGGTGTGTATTGTACTTGGGTTTTGGGTTGGTGTAGAGTTCTGTGCACTTCAGGCTGGGCATTCTGGAGGCTGCAGAACCAATCTGTAGCCAGACAAGCCCCATGACACATCAACAGGGCCAGCCTGTGCTGCAGCTTTGCAGGTGTCCAGCTTGGCCTGCAGGTAGAGGCCAGACTTCTGCCATGCATCCTCAACCTTCAGAACCCCAGGGTGGGAACATGAGCCCAGCACTTTGCGTATCAGGTACCTGTGAGGGCAGGGCTCCAAGTTCACGTTACTCCCCCTTTCCAAGAGCTCTGTTGAGAGGAAACCAGCAGAGGAAGCATGTTCCGGGGAGTCCTTGCATTTGGTGCTCTGAAATGCACTCCTCAGGAGAGGCCTAGGGCTGAGCCTCCCCCATCAGGAGTGTGTTCCTGCCACATCCTGTCCCTCAACTCCTGGGGAGCAGCAAACAGGAAACTCTCTGCTGGGCTAAGGATGTTGCTGGTTCTTCATGCATCCCCACTCCCCGGGAATCCCAGAGTCTTGATCGTGCCTGAGAAAACAGTAAAATGGGTCGCTTTTCAGTGTCTCCATGTCCAGCTACCAGTCCACCCATCAGCCAAATGGCTGCCACCCACCTGGCTCACCGCTTAAGGTCTGGTTCCTGTTGGCCATGGTTCCGCTCCACTCCACACCCCAACTTACTTTTTCCTCTTGCTCCAATTTTCCCACCCACTTAAATTCTTACTGGTGTGAGACAAGAGGTGCATGCATTCACTCACTTGTAGTATCAGCAATGTAACCTGAGAACCATATCTGTGACACAGCTGAGCACCAGCTGTTTCCCACACTAAGGAAGCATGCTTTCCCATGTCACCTGGTCCTGGACCACATCCACAAGGTCCACATGTCTAGTGAGGTGAAGTTGGTCAAAATGAGCAGTGCAAACTGTGTTCTAGAACACTGGCCTTCACCATCAGGGTGCAGACACAGTCTCGGATCAGCTGTGTGCCTGGAGCTGTGGGTGAGACATAGAGCTAAGGATGGATATTGGATGCCGCTGTTGGGAGTCATGGTGTTGAGTAGGATGTGTGTGCTTGGTGACAGCCCCAGGTCTGGGCTCCCTGTGACTGGTGTGCATGTGTGTCGTCCACACGCCAGTGAGCGCTTCCCAGAGCCCACAGGTTTCAGGTTCGAGGCTCCCCTGTTACTTGTTTCCAGCTGGTTAGACTTCCTCCAGATGGTGAGTGTTAGTCCTCTCTTAAGCTGAAGTAGAAGTTAGATTTGCAGTTGTCTGACAACCTGTACCAATGTGCAGTAATCTGCAACAGCCCACATGCAGTTCTCAGCCATTGCTGGATCAGGTCAAGCATGATTCCTTGTCAAAGAGAGGGATGTCTTGTAGACAAATTGCATCTGCCCAGGGCCCAAAAGGTTCTTGGGCTCCCTCTGACCCTCAGCGTCCTTGCTTCATAAGGACGGGCCAGAGTGAAATGGTGACAGTGCGAAGTCTGGTTGCAGGAAGTCAGTGGTGTGAGCCTAGTTACTCAGCTAAGTCCTTGACCAAGAGAAGAGGGTGTTCTTTCATTGCCCTTTCCTTTTTTAAATTTTATTTCAATTATTATTATTAGTATTATTATTTATTATTATTATTGTTATTAATGGTACCAGCAATTAAACCCTGTGTAAATATTACTGCGGTAATTGTTAATCTGAGTAACACGTATTTGTCCCTGAATTTCTGTCATAGGTAATAGTAATTTTCTAGTATCACCAAAAGTATTGATTATTACTTACAATAGTTGCATAGGCCGAAATTGATAGTACATTATAGTGGATGCTAAATAACTAATTCACTACTGTTTATTGTAAACTTTGATTATACACATTGCTAATTTACTTCTAGCACATGAGGTGTGGGAATTCTGCAAGGGTAACAAACAGTTTAGAGTAAAAGGGGTTGTCTTTTGAAATCAACTCTCCTGACAAAACCCCATCTCAAAGAAGGGTTGGGACGGATCTCCCAACCCAACAGCTTAGTCCGTAAGGCAGAAGACAGGAAAAAGAACCACAGAACCTGTAGTGCTCCCACAAAAGGTTCACCTGGTAAATAAGAGAGAAGAATCTCTTCAAGCATGAGAAATAAA
>PVKS010033942.1:0-21340 GCA_004027875.1 Aplodontia rufa | reverse complement strand
TTTCTAATTGCTGTGTAAAATTCCATGGTATAAATGTACCACAGTTTTTGGATCCATTCATCCAGTGAGGGACATCTGGGTTGTTTCCATAATTTAGCTATTGTAAATTGAGCTGCAATGAACGTAGATTTCACTGTGTCACTGTAATGTGGTGATTCTAAATCCCCTGGAAAAATACCCAGGAGAGGAATAGCTGGGTCATATGGTGGGTTCATCCCTAGTTTTTTGAGGATTCTCCACACTGCTTTCCAGAGGGGCTGTACCAGTCTGCAGTTGCAGCAACAATGTGCTAGTGTGCCTATCTCTCTCCACAACCCCTCTACATCTGTTATTGTTTATTTTTTTTTTATTTTTGCCAATCTGACTGGCATGAGGTGATATCTTAATGTAGTTTTCATTTGCATTTCTCTGATTACTAGTGATTTAAAGCACTTTCTCATGTATTCATTGGCTTGATCAATGTCCTCTCTTGAGAAGTTTCTATTTAGCTTTTTGGCCCATTTATTGATTGGGTTGTTTGGGTTTTTGTAGTTGAAAATTTTGAGGATTTTGTAGATTCTGGATATGAGACCCCTGTCGGAAGAATCATAGCCCATGATTCTCTCCATTTCTTTAGGAAACCTCTCAACTCCTTTGATTGTTTCCTTGGCAGTGCAAAAGCTTTTTAGCTTTATGGCATCCCATTCACTGATTTTTGACTTTACTTCCTTCACTTTAGGAGACATGTTGAGAAAGTCTTTGCCTACTCCCAAATGTGGAAGTGTTGGACCTAATTTGTTTTCCATCAGTTGCAAGGTAGCTGGTTTAATTCCTAGCTCTGTGATCCATTTTGATTTGATTCTCATGCAAGGAGAAAGACATGGGTCTAATTTCAACTTTCTGCAAGTGGCTGTCCAGTTAGTTTGTCCTGCATCATTTTTTGAAAAGGCTGTCTCTCCTCCATGTAATATTTTGTCCCCCTTTGTCAAAAATCAGATGTTTAAAGATAAGGGAGACAAAATACTACATGGAGGAGAGCCAGCCCCTCTTTTTAAGGGGATTCCTAGAAAGGAGAATTCAACAATTTACCTGGAACTATAGCTGTATAACCCAGGACATGGCCACATCTTAAGATTTGTAAAGGAACAAATAAAGAAAGTACGTGGTAGGCGGCTAACTCGGAGTCTCTGCAATGCAATTCTAACTTTTGTTCTGTGGACAACTAATATATGTTGCACTTTTTCAAGCTTTTGGATACTCAGTATAATCATTATGAACAAGGACGAACGGGTGTTCACTTTGTCCTCACGATGATTCTGGGAGTTGAAGGCACACTAGTAAGTTCAGTAAAAGAGCGGGCTTCCATGTGTTAATTTCTTGATAAGCATATGTACTCTCCATTTCTCATTTTATGACAGGAAACACACACAGATGTGTCTTTAAAAGAAAATACCCTGCAGTAAGCTTCAGATTAGACTTTGTTCTTTAATATCGGCATCAATGTTAATTTTTAATGGAATTTTCTGAGACTATGAAGCAAGTTACAAGGATAAGCTTTCATATGAAACCAGTTTTGCACATTAAAATTAACATATTTTAAAAGACACTATTTCTTGTCATGGTTAGAATTTTGCACCATTACTACCTGTTTTTTTTAAACTACATCAATTTTTAACTTGGTATAAAATTAACAAATAATCATAAGTAGGATATAGACAAACCCAAATCCAATATAAAACATCACTGTAGAGATGAAAAAGTGATCAAGTACACATGGATTGTCTTCCTCTGCACTGTGGTTGGCCCCATGCTGGAAGTTAATGTAAAAGGAGATCCTTTCCAGGTCCCGTTTCAGACATCAAAAGCTCACACACAGTTGAAGACAACAAAACTTGTGATTAATAGCTTCTGTGATGAGATGATTAGGGTGGCTGGGATGCAGGAAGACTGGGGCAATGAGTGTCACCTGCATGTCCCTCACCACAGATCACACACCTATTTAGCCACATGGTAAGAGTGCATACATGTGGAACTAAACACGGATAGTTCTGTCCCAACAACAGAGTATCTCTAGCAGAATTATTCACACTATTCAGAAGGTGGAAGCAACATGAGCATATTCCAACAGACAAATGGATAAACTGTGGTGTGCACATTCACTGGCATATTACTCAGCCTTGAAAAGGAAGGAGATTCTAACATATAGTATGACAGGAGCTAACCTTGAGGACATCATGCTAAATAGAATGTGTCAGTCACAGACGAGGCACATACTATCTGATTTCACTTACATAAGGTACTTAGAGGGGACAGATTCACAGAGATAGAACACAAGAAGATGCTATGTGAATGTTCAACCTATTCAAAATTTAAAAGTTAGTAAAAATATCATGTATGTAAATCTAGTGGATTTAATAGTAGATTATTAGATAAAATTATCTTTCCAGAGTGTTATTGAAGGATACATATATAGATATCTGATAATTTGCAAAAGTAGAAATGCCACATGAAGAGGTAACATTTAGAGATATCCCAGGTTATTAGAAAGTAAGATAAAGGGAAAATTCCATGTATTTAAGGATACAATAGTAAGCAGAAGGGAAGAGAAGGAAAAATAGGAAGGGAGAAGATAAGCCTTCTGGTCTCCACCATGGATTTGAATCCCGTGAATCCACGTCTAGAAGCTGTATAATTACTATTCTGCTGTTGCCATTGTATATATATATAGTTTTTTTTTTTGAGTACTGGGAATTGAGCCCAGGGGTGCTGTACCACTGAGCCACATTTCCAGCCTTTTCTGTTTTTTTATTTGAGATGGGTCTCACTAAATTGATTAGACTGCTCTCCAACTTGCAATCCTCCTGCCTCAGCCTCCCCAGTTGCTAGGATTATAGCAAAAGAAATATATAGTTTCCAAAATATATTTACCAATATTGCTTAATGTTTTGTTAAAATATTTCTAATAAAACATGGAATGAAAAATGGAAATATAAGGAAAAATATTTTATGATTTCTTTAAAAAGAGAGAAAGAATCAATTTTATTATTTGTTTTTTCATCCGACCTTTGTTTCTCTGACACTTGTGTATGTGGCACTGGGGTCCTTGCACTTGCCAGGCATGAGCTCCAACGCCTGAGACACTGTTCCAGCCCCACATTTTATGATTTTTAATGAGCATGTTGTTTTAAAAATAAAAATAAATTTTATTATAATAATGTTTTCATTACCTTAAGTAAAATTAATTGTTATCATGAAAGAAATATCATTATAGTTAAATAGTAATTGTTACCATGTTTAGCATTAAATAGTTAAATAGTTACTATGTTTAGCATTAAGGTCTAGATTCTTAATGTGATTTTTATTTGATACATAAAATATTTACAATAGTGATTTGAGCAACTTGTTAGCAAATTATGAAATTTATATAAGAACTATTTATATTCAACAGGAACATTCATATGGAACTACATTCAAGGACTTAGAAACTAAAATTTATTGCAAAATATTTCTCTTTATTAAATCTTCAGACATCTAGTTTTATCTGAGAATAGTTTTTTAGAATTATAAAGGTACAGAAAACAGAATCACAGAACATAAGAAAGAAATCTAAATTCTCTTTGTATGGGTACATTTCAGAGATGCTAAAAAGAACATGATTATCCCAACTGCGGTTCAGTTTTAAAATGCGAATACAGCATTAATATTATTTGTCACAATTTCTCTCTTAAAATTCTGTAAGCTGGCAGCCCACACATGAAGTTCAGAGCGTTTTAAAAATACAGCAGAAAAAGATGTAAAATAGCAAAAACATGAAAATATGCATATTTCTCCCCTAACTTCTGTTTTCACAATAATGCAATATTTCTCCCCTAACTTCTGTTTTCACAATAATGCAATATTCTTACATTTGTAATCATTGTATATTTACATTATGTTTGACACTGGGCAAGAGATAAGGAGATACAAGATGTGTTTGGAGAACGGGGAAGAATTTTTTTTTTTTAATTTGTCCTGGCTTTGGTTTATATCACAAAGCACATATTACAAGTTGGAAAAAAAAAAACTCAGAAAAGAGGGAGAGATTAAGGCACACTCCTAATGCAGTGCAAAAGCCGGTGGCCTTTATTCTGTGACATGATCAGTACCAGGACAGATCACCTCTTTTCAAGAGAAGTTGAGTGTCCTGAGCAGATCAGACGTCTAACAAAGGAGGAGGAAGAGACCCAGGAGAGCCCTGCAGGTGGTGGAGATGGGTTTTGAGGAGCACCCTGTGAAGAACTGGCAGTATGCCGGGTACACAGAGATTGAACCATGCCAGTGGCAGTTATCACACAAAGAAAGGGAAAGAGAAATTTGGGAGGCAGGGATTGAGAGAATTTGACAATTCATTCTATCTATTCAGCAGAAGGGAGCAGTCAGACTAGAATGGTGATTCCACTTCAAGCACAGTGACGATAGGGTCACCCACAGAAGCACAGAATTCAGTTTGTTTTGCTAGGGTCTGGGAGGGCAAGAGCTTACGGGTGGGGTGGGGGTTCACTGTAACTTCATTTTAGGATGAATTCCATTCTCAAGAGAGATTCAACGTACAGATGAAGCTGACCATAGTGATATGAAAATGTGCAATTGCTTCTTTGAAAATGAAATATTTCCAAAATTATATTTTGGTCTTAGATGACACCTCTCTCTTAATGTGAATGTAGGCCATACGCTTGGCGTGGTTTTAGAGAAGATGACCTAAAGTTCATTGCTCTTGTGGTTAGCGTTTTTAAAACCCACAGATGGGACAATTCAGGCAGTGAGTGGTAGCTAAGATGATGTCCACCACAAATTCACTCTCACTATCAAGGCAACTCTGTCTCAACCCAAGAACCGCCACAAAACCAGCTGGTTATCAGTTCTCTCCCGAAATGTTACATTGATGCACTCAGTAATGCAAGTATCATCACAATACAAGAGACAGAGGTCAGGAATGCACCTGCTAAGAAGAGTCACCGGAGATTCCTGTCTTAATTCCTGTCTTAATGCATATATATATATATATATATATATATGCATATATATATATATATCACATTTTAACTAATATATATATTTAACTAATATATATATTTAACTAATATATATATTTAACTAATATATATATTTAACTAATTCTTCAAGACATGAACTTTTTTGCATCCAGCTATCCAGCTGGTATTTATCACCTTTAACTTTAGAATGCAAAAGAAATAATAGTTACCTATAGTTTAGAAAACAATAGACCCATAGCTATAAATGTATCTTCAATTCTCACTGGTAACATGAATGTATTTTCTATCATTTCCAAAGATTTGGGGGTTACTAAATAAAAATTTATTAGATAATGTCTCTTGGTAGCCTAGGGACTGAGTCTACAAAGCAAGAGGAAGAGAATATTACCCTGGAAGACAAATGGAACTGCATAATGGCTCCTTAATTCTAAAGAAAATGAGTCATTATTCATAATAATTTTATATGGAAAATATTAGCATAACTGTTTGTTTCAAAAGTCGTGTCTGTTTTATTTGACTGGAAAACTTAGTTTTCCTCCAGGGCATATTTTATCATTTAAACTATAGAAAAATGTGATGAACATAATATTTGAAATAATAGCATCTGAGATTTGTCTTAAATGAGATTAGACGATGTCATTGTTCCTAAAGGTATATGTCTTTTTTAAACAGCTGTTAGGGAAATGAATTTATCATTTCAATATCCATTCTAAAGCAAGCACTATGAATCTTTGAGATTAACTGATGTCACCAAATTTTCCAACTACATATTAGAAAAGAAGAAATTAAAAAAGCCTCTTCATTATAGTGGAAGTTCTATACCTAAGATAGTTGCAGCCATGAAAGCACATGTCACAGGAGCCCAAGGGATAATTAGTGATATCTGTATCATTTTGCACAAAAGTTTAGTTGGGCTTTAATGAGAGGCAGCAGGGATGGCTTGACCTAATGAAGCTTCTCAATTATTTTATCTATATTATATGTAAAATATATATACCTTATTTTCTTCCTTTTTTTCTGTATAGGGTATTGAACGCAGGGGTGCTTATCACTGAGTTACATCCTCAGTCTATTTTTTTTCTTTATTTTCTGTTTTAAGGCAGGGTTCATTAAGTTGCTGAGGGCCTCATTAACTTGCTGGGGATAACATGGAATGTGTGCTCCTCCTGCTTCAGCCTCCCGATCACATTTCTTTTTTTTTCTTTTCTTTTTTTTAATAAAATATCCACAAGAAATAGTCACAATGAGGCAAACCACAAGTTAGAAGTTTAATTATTGTAGAGGGTCCCTGCTTTAGGAACTTCAATTTTTTTTTTTTTTAGCTTCATGTTTGTTAAAATGTTGTAGGAGTGAGATGGAATTTAAGGAACTGGGACAAGAAAGACACATGAGGTTGAGCTCCGGAAAGGGAATTGTCCTCTGTTAGGAGGAACTTGACCCAGGCAATGCCAGTTTGAACATATTCTCTATCTTAGAGCAGGAGTCACCTTAGTGTCACTCTGAGTGAGCCTGACCTAAACCTCAGACAATACTCCATCATCCTGCAGAGAAAGGAAATTGTGACCTGGTGCCTTATGAAATTGACACCCCGAGGACCCCTTCTTGACAACTCCCTCGTAATGGCCTAACCCCAGAAGTTCCCCTCCCTTAGTCCCCTCTAATTTCCCCAGGATATTAGCAGAAGAGGGGGCTTAGTCCCCGATGGGCCTCTGAATGATCAGAGACCCTTGAGCTTCCTCTCGGCTCTACTTCCTTCTTTCCCTTCTTTCCTTCCATTCTCTGGATAATTCTGAGATAAGTAGGGAATTTTAGTATCAGGAGACAGAATATGATTTACCCTTTACTTTCATTCTA
Source organism: Aplodontia rufa (assembly GCA_004027875.1). NCBI lineage: Eukaryota > Metazoa > Chordata > Mammalia > Rodentia > Aplodontiidae > Aplodontia > Aplodontia rufa. The sequence goes on along the minus strand of PVKS010033942.1, from coordinate 14,474 downwards.
TAACTTTAGACTTGTAATAAATAAGAGGTTTCAATTTATAATAAATACTTAATTCCAATTGTTGTAAGAAGTTGACAAAACCTTATGATGTTTCAGAGCAATTTGTAATCACATTTATGTAGTGTAATGCTGAATTGCATATCGTCCTTCAAAGAACATAGGCCTCTCCAACCCGTATCTTCCAACCTTGTCAAATTTCTCCAATTTAACTCTTTGACATTATTACTTTGACCTAGAAGATTCCTTCCTAAAAGTCATAATTGTCAATGTTATTGTAAGTGGCTTTCAGTGACAACGCTGTCTTAGTGAGGAAAGTAAGGCACAGTCTGGGCAGGTGACACTCAAAGAGGAAAGAGCCAAAGTGCAGGGGGAAGAAGGTCACAGAGGTCAGAGGCAGGGATGGGTGCAACCCTGAAGATGCCTCACCGTCTCCAGGTGGGTGCTGGCCAAGGGACCCTAGCTCTTCTCTCCTGCTGTGTCTGGTGACATGACTTCTTCACCTCAGGCCAATGCTGCCCAATTTTCACCAATTACCATTCTGAAAAGACAAATCAAATGCCGAACCAAGCACTAGCTTAGAAAACCCCGCTGTCTTTAAATGTCTAGCACAGAGTGTCTGTTTCAGCCTTAAAAGCATTTTAGTGCCATTCCAGTTACATGTCACCTGTTGGCTATGAAACAACATTAGAAAGGACCAAGTTAAATATTGAAGATTTTTCATAAAGTAAGATAACAAAAATAGGTAAGCGTGTTCATATATTATTAACAGCATTTCATTTCCCAGTGACTTTATTGTCACCAAAGGATAATATTCTCTAGTCTACTTCTAACTCAAGTCCATAAAATAAAATAAATAAAATTCATACATAACCTTAGGATATTTTTTCAGCTGTAAGATAAATTTACTCAGTTACCATATATTTTGTTGTGGTTGGATTACAATATTAAACCCGTATTGAAAATAAATTCAAAGATGAGAAATACTTTCTTTTCCAGAGGCACTAATTTGGAGAATGTCATATTCTGTTAGTCAAAATATATTTTGAGACACAGCATGCTCTTGTTGACAATGTTATTTATTCTGATTAAAGTAATAATATTTAATTTGCTTATTGATTATAATTAAGCAATCTGTATCATAGAAATCAACATATTTTGAAACAAAAATATCTCTTTGTATAAAAAAGTGAGCTAAGCATTTGCTTAAATCATGATAAAACAAGTTGTAGGTTTTACCATGCAGCCTAAAAAATGATAGTAAAATAATAAAGTAATAAAAGATAATGGTAAGGTTTTATCTTACTGTCTGAAGCTACCAAAACATGAAGCAAGTTAATGGACCAATGATGTCAAAGAAGCTACCTATCACAGAGCCCTATGTTAACCCGAATTTCCTACCATCAAGGAACTTTTAGGCTGTGGCCAAGGGAAGGAGAAGCTGGGCAAAGCTCAGTGGTGTCCCTGAATTGAGGAATTGGAGTGTGAGGCTAGCAGAGCAAGGCAGGGAGAATCCACAGTAGATGTTCTAGGGTATACCAGGGAGGACGCAGGAAGACTCTAGAAAAACAAAATGCAGATATGCAACGCATCTGGAAAAGCTCCTCTAGGCCAGGAGAAAACACACTGAAGTATTACAGGTAACAGTGCTTTGTGTGCCCTCAGGGCCAGAAATGGTGCCCTTTTCAAAACCGGAAGAGGAAATCTCAAGTTTGAGAGAGAATTTCTTCAAATACACACCAGGCTTTTGCCTCAGGAAGGGAGATGAGCCATCTTCAGCTGCGCCCTGGGAATCCCTCAGAACAAGGCTCAGTGGATCAAGTTGTTCTCAATAACTTAACTGAACCTCAGAACAAAGTTCAAGGACATTTGAGAGTTGATACAGATACTTGCCCTGAAGTAAAGAAGGTTCTCAATGTCTGGATCCAATAAACTTAAAAGGCAAGAGTAAGAAAACATTCCCATGAGGAGAAAGACAAACCGATAGAAGCAAACTTGGAACTGAAATATATTTGGTTTTGAACAGAGAAACTGAGTTACAGGAACTCCATTTAACAAGTTCAAGAAGTAAAGTCATGACATATGGAAGCTACAAACAGTGACCCAAATAAAACTTCTAGAGGTGAAAAATGAATTATATGAGATGAAAAATTCTTGGCCTGGTATATTACAGCAAGATTAAACAATGTGGTCAGAAATACTAGAGAACCCGAGTGTGCAGCAACAGAAAGTTTCTGAAATTAAACAGAGAACACAGGGAAATTTTTAAAACTTTAGTGAGATTTGGGACAGATTCAAATAAAATAATATGTATACATGGACTCCATGCAGAATTTTTAAAAAATCATTATTTTCCAAATTCATTGAAACATATGACCTCCACAGCCATGGGTCTCAACAAGAACCAAGGAAAAGAAACAAGAACAATCTGGGCCGTGGTGCATCAGACAAAATCCTGAAAAATAGTGATTAGAAGAAAACCTTCAAATCAACCAGAAAAAAAGGAAAAGTTAGGTACAGAGAAGTCGATACAACAATGAAGCAAATGTAGTATCAAAGTAATGCCAAGAAAAGAGCCGGCCAACTTTATCACAGTCCTGAAAAAGCTGTCCGTACAGAAAACAACTCAGCAAAGGTAACTTTGATGAACACTAAATAAAAACTTTTCGTATGTGTAAGAGCTGAAAGAAGTCAACAGCAGACCCATTCTAAGGTAAATTCCAGGGAACTTCAGACAGAAGGAAAAGGGAACTACAAAAAAGATGACTCTGTAAAACAAAAAAGAACAAAGAAAATGTTAACTACAGAGGTAAACGCAGAAGATTTGTTTACTATAATCTAAATATCAAGCAGTGAAAATGTGAAAAAGTAATAATTTATTAGAATATAGACTAAAAGCACAACTATATATACACTGATCATGGCAAAAATGTTAAAAAAGCAATGCATGAGAGCAATAAGCTGGAATAAAATAAACAATGTTAAAATCATTTCTGTTTCTGGGTAGTAAGAACAGGAAAGTTACTACTTCTCTGCTTTTTATTCTGGGCAATTTTAATAAATAAATACTAGACTATTTTACATGAAATAAATGAATGTAGAGTATGTTACTGTAACCAAAATAAGGCCGTAAAATCCCTGTCAGGGTTGAGTCCATAAGATGTAAAGGTCACATTAGAATAAATATCAAAAGATCCTCTAAAATTGAGGCTTGGAAACAAGGACAGTAACCATCCAATCTGGGCATCGGTTGATGCTGACCATCTGGTCCTCTCCTAGAGTTCTCTACCCTTTTCAACTCTGTCCAAGTGAAGTGAGTCATAGACATTGGGTGAAACTTTTTGATTATAGGAATAAAATAATTTTTGAATATTGACCTAGGAAAGAAGGACAAGGACAAGGAGAGGGTTTTTTTTTTCCCTTGTGAGGTTCATTTTGAAGATAGAGATGTCACATTGTTTGGAGTTTCCTGTGTTACTGAATAGATAAGCAGGACCAAGATGAGATCCACGCAGTCAGAATTAGGATATTTTCCCTTCTCTTTCCCCCATTTCATTGCACGATTAATAGAGGAAGAGAGTAAAGATTCCTACTTGAATCTTAAGCTGCACCTTGCCGTCATATGGAAGGAGACACAATTTGTCCAGGATGATGTGTGTGTACTTGAGAGCAGGGTCCCCTCTGTTGTGTTCTTAGAAAGCTGAGCATGTGGCTTCCTTCATGGAAAAGCAGCATCTGTACCTCCTCTTGCATCCTAAACAATCCTGTATTCTAGGTCCAGACATATACAGAGAATTCATTTATTTTTATTTCAGGGATTGCCTCCTTTAAAAAAAATCTGATTCCTGACCAAAAGAGTCAAATTTTATTGTCAACACTACTAACTGTCAAGGGAATAAGGGTCAACTGCTAATATTTAGCCTTTAATAAAAGGTTGATTTATGATTTACTAATCTTTTAAAATAGAATGACTGCTAAAGTTTTTTGGTTTAAAAAATTGAATTTATATTATTTTGTTAAAAACTTGTATGGTTGTTCAAAAATAAAAAAAATTTAAAAAAATTGAATTTAATAACAGTCCATAATATTATTTAGTTTAAATCCATAATTAGATACATGTAAATAAAACATATATCCAATCACTTTTTAAAAATTTGTTTGACATAATCTTACATACTGGAGGGAATCATTGTTACAGATTTATGCATACAAGGATATTGACAAAATAAGTTAAGCCTGATCCTGGTCCCAGATCTCCCCCGCCTTCACCCACTCCCTAATCTCATATCTCCTCTGTAATTCCCCCGTGTTATAGATAGAAAAGAGCACATGCATGTATATTAATTATTGACATTTCTGAGTTTCTTTGCCTGCCTGAGTATGATTTGGATTTCATGGGAGTCAAGTGTTCCCAGATGTATTGATAACCCCCCTTTTTCTCCCTCTCCCTCCACCTTTACAGTTATGGTTCCCCCAGCTTGTGTGAAATTTCAGTTTTGGTGGGTTTATTAATTAAACTTAGCTAACTTTCATCCTATCTTAGGTTTTAAGCTAGCTTCCACATATGAGAGAAAATATTCGGCCTTTAAGCCTCTGTTCTTGGAATATTCCACTCAACATGATTTTTTCCATTTCCATCCATTTAGTTGCAAAAGCCATGATATCATTCTAACAGAAGGGTAGAACTCCACTGTGTGTGTATGTATATGTATTTATATATACATACGTATATATAGTACATTTTTATTCCATTCATCCAGCGAGAGGCATCTGGGTTGGTTCCATAGTTTAGCTGTTGTAAATTGAGCCGATATAAACATGGAAGTAGCTGTGTTTCTGTAAAGAGCTGATTCTAGCTCTTCTGGGAAAATACCCAGGTGTGGGATAGCTGGGTCATAGGGTGGTTCTATCCCTATTTTTTGAGGAGTCTGCACACTACATTCTAGAGTGGCTGTACACGTTTGCAGTCCCACCAACAGTGTGATAGTGTTCCTTTCTCCCCACAACCCCTCCAGCATCTGTTATTGTTGGTATTCTTCATTTCTGAAACTCTGACAGGAGTGAGGTGGAATCCCAGTGAAGTTTTGATTTGCATTTGCATTTCTCTGATTGCATGTAACATAGCACATTTATCCAATTGTTTCCTTTTTGTTTTTGAGAGAGAGACAGTAAGAGAGAGAAAGAAAGAATCAACTTTATTTAGTTTTTCATGTGGCTTTTGTTGCTCCAACACTTCATTGTATATGTGGTGCTGGGGTTCAAACTTGCATCCTTGTGCATGCCAGGCAAGCACTGTAACCAGAGCCACCACTCCAGCCTCTCATGGAATTACTTTTGATAGGTCATTAAAGTATAATTTATTGTCAAGTGCACATGTAAAAAACAACTTAACACTTTTAATTAAAATACCATAAACAGAATACAACTACACACATTAAAAGCAATTAAATGATTACATAATGAGATATTCAAACAGAATAAAAGGGAAAAAAATCTCAAAAGGATGTAATTCTTTGTTACTCCCATTATATTAACCAAATAAAATTATTAAATTTCAAGTCATGATGACTTTAACAAGCATAGGGCTAACTCACAAAGACAAGGTATTTTTGGGTGCCTGTGTAGATTTATTACCTGTTCATGTCTGCTTGATTTAAGCAGCAGCATCTTAATATGAAAAAATACTAATTGTCACCAAACACATTTTTTAAAATGATCAACCATGTTAGCAGCAAAATGTTTTCATTGAAATATCTAAAATATACAGAAATCTATGTTCAAATAAATAATATAATACTTGTAAATCAAAAGATCATTTGCTATTAATTGACATGATTTTTTTCTGACATTAAAGTACTCCATAGATTAATTCAATACATGCTAATAAAAATTTTGAATTAACATAAAATTTTAGGTTTCACACAAAATATGACATAAAGCCAGATTTGCAAAACAAATTAGCTTCGCCATTTTGATTTATTAAAAAGTGAACAGAGGATAAATAACTGAAATTTCTATTATTTTTTTAGTATTAATATAATATTTTCAGTTGAAATTCTCTGGAAAACTGGATTTGTAAGATACTCTAATAACAAATCACAATTAAATAGAACAAATGGAGAAATTGGTATGTAAATAGCTAGTATTCTGATATTTTAATCCAAAGCATAATAAATGCTAATCATTAGTCATTTACAGAAATCTCAAAATATTTTAATCATCTCTTATAAGTGATTAGATTAATACAGGTTTATTTACCTTTTAACTTTGCTTTGACTGTTTTAAAGGATTAAGCACATTGTACTGGAAATCGTCCATACATTTTCTTTTAAGACATTGCTGAAATTAATTCAACATATATCTAGCAACTTATTATTTCGTTAAATATTCTTAACTCCTTAAAGCTATAAAGATGAAGAGAGTATATCTGTTTGCCCACAGAAACTCATATCATGATAGAAGTAATATGGATGTGTAAAAGGATATAATACAAAGTAGAGGCAGCTGGAGGGAGGGAGTAGGGGAGTTATCAACCCAGTGGGGAACTTTGACACCCATGAGAAGCCCAACTAACACGGAGGTAAAGTAGAGGGAAACATGGGATCTGGGGTGGGGGAAATCATGAACTGGCATCATCAGCCTTGGCTTGCTCTGTCATTATGCATGTGATCATGATTATGTGGCAACAATTCCCTGCTATATGTATGAGTATGCTGAACAAATTAAAAAAAGAAAGAAATAATATGAATGTGTGAGTGGATTCAATACAATGTAGAGGTACCTTAATATTAATAAATAATGATTTAGAATCTTTTTGGATGTTGGATTTAATTTACTACAATTTTATTCAAATTTTGTGCATGTATTTTTATTACAGAGATTGGTCTATAGTTTTCTTTTTTTGCAGTGTCCTCTCTAATTTAAGTATCAAAGTGATTTCTTATAAAATGTGTCAGAAGTATGCCCTCTAGTTATATTTTTAGAAGAGTTTAAGGTGTATTGTTATCAATCTTTCTTTAAAAGTTTGATAGGATTCAATTTTGAAATCATGTGATCCTAGGCTTTTGCTTCTTGAAAGGTTTTTAAATTACTTGTTCAATGCTTCATTTGTTATTAGCTTATTTATGCTATTTTGTTTCTTTATGCAGTCTTGGTAGATGTATTTTTCTAGTAATGCATTTTTGTCCTCTGGGTGATCCAAATAGTTGATCTATAGTTATCCATAATGTATTTACATATGAAGTATCTATTTTAATTTTTTCACTTTTATTTGTAATTTTATTTATTTCCTACTTTTTTGCTAGCTAAAGGATTGTCTATTTTATTTCTTTTTTAAAAAATAAAATTTGTTTGTTTCATTGGTTCTTCCTAATTTTTTAATTTTCCCTATTTAGTTCATATATGTTCAGATTTTTAAAACTTTCTTCTATCGATTTGGGGTTTAGCTTCTTCATTTTTTAGTGCCTGCAGATAAAATATTAGACTGTTTATTGGTGACATATCCTCCTTTTATGTAGATATTTGTTGCTATAAACCTTCCTCTTAGAACTGCTTTTTCTGGATCTCAAATGATTTCATATGATGTGCTTCCATTGTCATCAGTTATTTCTTCTTTGATTCATTGGTGTTCAGAAGCATACTGTTAAATTTCACCATCTTCAAGATTCATGAATTTTCTCCGATTCATTACTGAGTTCTAGTTTCATATAAATATGTGCATACACATCCACACGACAGAAGTTATTACCCTGTGATTTCTACTTGACAAATTACCTTAAGAAAAGTTTTTGTAGGAAAAGTCTAGAGTCAATGAATTCCTTCACTTGTTGCTTATCTGGAAAGAATTTGGCTCTTTTATTTCTGAAGCAGAGCTTCCCTTGCTATAATGATGGCAATTTTAGTTTTTTCTTTCAGTGTTTTAATTATATTATCTCATTTTCTCCTGGACTGTAAGGTTTCCTCTAAGAAATTCTCTCATAGTCTAGTGGAGAGTCCTTCATAGGTAGCTTCCTCCTATTGCTTTTAAAATTTTCTGTCATTGATCTTGGTAATTTGATCAATGTGCCTTAGACAGGAGCTCTTTGGTAGTCAAATTTGGGAGACTTTTGAGATTCAGGGGTCAGGATATTTACAGATCTCTCAACAGTTGGAAGTTTATATTCATTTCTCATTTGATAACCCCTCTGTTACTTTCTCCACCTCTTGTCCTCCTGGGGAATTCCTATAAGGTGAATAGTTTTCTACTTTATAATGTCCTGGAAGTCCCATATTTTTTCTTCTTCTTTATTTTTTTCTTGGTCTTTTTTTCCCCTTTGACTGCATCATTTCAAGACCTACATTTAATTCCACATATTCTTTTTTTCTTTTTTTTTTTTAGGTTCTAGTCTGCTATTGAAAGTCTCTGTTGTATTTTTATTTCATTGAATTATTCTGCTTCAAGATTTCTGTTTTTTTACATTATTTTATTTATGACTGTTGAATTTCTCATTTAGTGCCTGGATTGCTTTTCTGACCTGATTCATCTATTCGTATTCTTTTAAATCTCACTGATTTGCCTTAAGGCATTATTTTGGGTTCCTTTTCCAACAATTCATGACTTTTTATTTCTTTGGGGTCAGTTACTAAAGAACTCTTGTCTTCCGTTGGTTGGTCAGTTTGGTAATGTTTTCTTTATTTATTTTTAAGTTTCTTCTGCATGTTTATGTGTGCCTGTGTCATTGTCTACACATCTGCTCATACAGTCACCTCTTCTGGACTTTACAGAGTGGCTTTTCCAGGGGAAGACTTCCATCTGCTCACGCTCCTGGGGGCACCGTTGGGCAGGACGCAGTGGCTCAGGATGTGGGTGAAGTGGTGTAATTTCCATGCAGCTTTTCAAGGCTTCATCAGCACTGAGAGAAGCAGGAAGTTCTTTAGTGGGCTAGGGTGCAGCAGTTTGTTGAAGTGACGATAACTGTGTTCCTCATTAGATCATGGGCTGAGCAGTATTAGCTAAGGCCTCTCTTTTTGGCTGCTGGTCCCCAGGCAGCTAAAGTGGTTTTGGGATCCTGGTGCTTAGAACAGTTGTGGAGATGGGCTACTGGGTTCAGGGAACTCTGAAATTACTGTGGCCCTGGATCCTGAGGCATAGGTCTGGTTTCCAAGATCCGAGTGACACAGCCCCCTCCCTGATTCAGGATCTGTTACTCTAAGGCATGCCCAGCATCGCAGGCTGAGGGGATGTGGCTGTGGCTGTCACTCAGGGAGCAGAGTGCAAAGCTCTGAGAAAGCAGGGATGCTCTGGAGGCTGAGGCCATGTGGAGCTGGGGACAGCTGGAACTCAGGACCCAGAACCAGCTGGGCACAATGGCAGCTCAGGCTACAGGGGGCAAGGGACCATGCAGTGGTCACTCTGGCCTGGTGGGACACAGCAGAAGCCAGGGCCCTGTGATGTTAGGTGCAGTAGCAGCAGCAAGGCCTTAGGAATGACAAGCTGCTGTGACTGGGCCCAGGGAGAGGGAAGTACAGCAAGGAGTCCATTTCCTGAGATCAAATTGCAGCAACTGTGCAAACTGCAGTGGTCCAATCCTGTCCCAGGCAGACAGGACACTCGGGCCATTTTGCCGGAAGCACGGAGAGGCACAGCTTAGCCAAGGCTCTGATTCCCTGGGAATCATTCCCTGGAAGCCTGAATGCAGAAATCAGTGAAGCCTCCTCCGGATCTCTAGAAGCCATGGAGCTGCACCACCTGTGAAACAACTGATCCACTGCTTCAGTGGGCTGACAGCCCAGTGTCCCCAGGGAACACACAGTTCTGCCTTGGCTGTGGTGACAGGGGCAGGACTGCTCATGGGTTCAAGTGGCCTGTGGTGCCCAGAATCTGGGTTACCATGTCTGCATTGTGGCCTGCTTATGATTGTTTCCTTGTGTTCAAGGTCTGATCCAGGGATCCTGGTGCCACTTCAACTTGCCTCTACGGGGAGGAAACACCAGGGAACAGGAATGGGGAGAACAGAGCAGTTGCAAGGCAGCTGGGCCCTGCCCGGGCAGCCATGGCAGCAGCGTGGCTGGAATAGCGCACTGACAGCTGGGTGCGTTACGGTACTGTCCAAGGCTCAGGGTGGAGGCACGCATGGCACAGCCCTGCAGCAGGACACACCCCAGCAGTGGCAGCTTGCAGCGCCAGCGCACAGCCTACTTCCCAGGAGACAGCTAGTGTGAGGACTCCGAGGAGCACTCTGAACTGGGCTCAAAGTCTGTGAAGACTGCAGGACTCCCCAGTAGCAAAGAATGCAAGCGTTTGTGGGGTGATGGGAGCTTCTGGGGTCCTTCTTGCTGGCCTTTCTCCCATAGGAGTGATTAGGAGCTTATTTGCTGACTACCATGGGACATGGGGTCACAGAGGCAAGGTGTGTCCTTGACTTCTCTTAGGGCCATCGTTATGCTTCCGTTCTTAGGATGTGTGTTTTTTTCTGTTGCTCTGGTGCCTGAACTGTAGTGGTTGATTCCTTGTTTGGGGTTCTTATGTAGCAGGTAAAGAGCTAGGATCTTCTAATCAGCCAACTTGCTGATGTCAGCTCAGGTTTGTTAACTACCTTAGGAGCAGATCTCTCTTAGCTCCGCTGCTGTAGCAGAATACCTTAGGCTATATGAAAGCATTTCTCTCCAGCAGTTCTAGAAGCCAGATTGTGCCTCGGGCAAGGTCATTTTTCCAGTTTTGCAGAGAGCTGTCTTCCTGATATGTCCCAATCTTATCTGAATGTTCCACTCTCACCTAATTACAACCCAAAGTCCCAACTTCCTAATACCATCACATTTGGAGGTAGATATTTAATATATCCATCATAGGTGGATACAAACATTTAGTTCATAGCAATATTTATTTTTAATCAAACACTGCCTTACTAGTTGATTTTTTTTAAAAATATGTCTGCGCTATCATCTTTACATGACACAACTGTCCCTCATTTTAGGTGTGCAAATCAAGGGTTGTCTTGGTGGTTTATATTTTCTGCAGTCACCAAAACAATGCAATTTTACAACATTATATTTATCACACTAAAGAGATCCCACAGCTTGTTCAGCTGTTACCCTAGTATCCTTGAACTTCTTCAAGTAAAGTACAGGAGTGGGGAAATTAAAGATACATGTTTGGAAATGCTTATAAAAATGTGAAGCTGATGTATAAAATTCTATAATTCATAATGGGTAAAAAAACTTACTAGCAGAAACATTAAAGTACTAATGATAATTTAATAATTCCCAACTTTCAATGTACAAGGCGTTATTTGCAATTTTCAGTACAATTTCTCTGTAGCCCTCTGAAGAAACAATTTTAGGTTGGTTCACATTCTGACTATTAAATATTACTTGGCATTTACCAGTTGAAGTCAACTAGTCAAGCACATTTTACTAAAAATATGTTAATTTTTCTTAATCAAATAGTTTATGGCTTAAGGTAGTGGTTAGGTTTAAATTAACATTCAAAATCAGTGTATTATTCAAATAAATTTTGTATCAATTATACTGGATTTGAATAAGCAAATCATTGTTATTCTAAAAAGCCATCTCTCTCATTTAGCAAACACAAGATAGTCATTAATTTTTCTCTTATCCAATACCAAACATCAATACTAAAATAAGTTCTATTTATTTTATTATTTAATCTATAGAATAAGGACTAATAATAATATTTTTAGGAATAATATCTGCAGTGTATTATTTTCACCCATGTCATTTACTTTTCATTTAACAGTTATTTAGAAAGACCCCAAAATGCAATTTGATTCTGCATTCAAATTCTATCGCTCATTAATACTTTGGTAAGCTAATGATGGTATCTATATTAACGATGCTTCCTTCATATTTCAGTCTTGTTTTTTAATTTTCTAGTAGTTCATTTATGCATATTGAACAACACTAGTTCATTCTTCATCAAGAAGTGTTTTCCTTGAAATACTATCCCACAGGGTAGGATGACAGGAATAGTTTCCAAAAACAAACAAATTGGGAAACTCTACCTTTTTTAGAGCTATCTGTCAATATATTTGCATGTTAAACCCATCTCTGAAATATTGCAATAAGGACACTTGTAGCTTTTGTTTTTATGTTTTTTATTTTAATTTCCCAAAGCTATTTACTCACAGATGCAGGGGAAAAAATGTCATTAGAATGCATCAGCACCCCACAGGACAGCGTTCTGTGAAGCATGTTTGGAAAGCCTCACTCTAAGCCACACTTTATATAGTAGGTTGGTTTGTACACTGTCAATTTCATGATTCTATTTCTGGATTCTCAATTTTAGATATTTTTCCATATTTTCACTCATTCTACACTGTCTCATTAACTGAAAGTTTATAAAAAATGTGAGTGCTAAATAGTATTAGTCTTAAATCCTTTCTGCTCTTATAAAATGGATATTTGATACACTTTCCATGTTCAAGTAATTTTACTCCAATTAATTTTTATTTGGCCAATAATATTTATACATTCTTATGAAATATGGTATTATAATTTGATAATAGGTATGCAAATAATATTGATCTAATCTCCTAAAAGGTTGCCCTTTCTATGTTTTGGGTAGTGTATGACTAATTGTCTTAGACTGTGGATTCTCTAGAGTGCCATTCAATGCTAGCACTACCTCCCTGCTACAGCTGTGTTTAGGTGCCCATTATCTACCCTCTTCCCATCCCCACCCACCTCTCTTTCCTGTTATCTACTGGCCCCTATTCTAGTCTATGCAATTTTTGTTCTTCAAATGAGTGACAGCGTTTGACTTACCTAAACTAACTAATGTTCTTCAGCTCCATCCATGTGGCCACAAATGACAACACTTCATTTTTGTAGATGAATGATATCCCATTGTGTACGTGGAATAAAAATGTACACAAAAATTTATAAATATAATTAATAATATCACAAATATCAAACATCTATGAATAAACACAACAAAAGATTAAGTAGGACTGAACACTGAAGCCAACAAAACATTGCAGAGATGAATTAAAGGACATCTCCAAAGGGAAGATAAAAATGAATTTTAGTAAATACAGAGTGTTAAGATAGTCATTTTTCCTGTGGTGATCTACACCTTAAATATTATCATAAACAAAATCTCAGCAATTTGTTGAAAAAAGTAGTATATAATTTAAAAAGTCATATATTACAAACATTTTTTGAAGAATAATGTTTCTGGTCCATGAACATGAGATATTTTTCCATTTTGTGTGTGTGTCATCTATATTTTATCAATGTATTATATAAATTGTAATTTTATGGATGCATAATATTACATTGTGTATGTGGATGAATCACAACTCCATTCATCCATTGATTAACACCTTGGTTGATTTTGTGTCTCAGCCGTTCTGGATAGTGTTGCAATAAACATAGACATACAAGGAGCTACTTGACACAATGATCTCATTTACTTTGGATTACATACCCAGAAGCGGGATTTTTGGGTCGTATGGGTACTCCTATTTTTAAGACACTGAGGAACCCCCATTCCATTTTCCATAGTGGCTGTAATAACTTACATTTTCACAAGCAATGCATAAGTGTTACCCTCTATTTTCTTCATTTGGATCTTATCCAAATTCTTTTTGTCTATCAAAGTATCTTGAAGGGTATCAATTTTTGTAAACATTTTTGCTGCTACAACCAAAAGACCTAAAAGAACAATTTCAGAGGAGGAAAACTTTATTTGCAGGTTTAGGCTTACACAAGTCTTAGTCCTAGATGTCAGCTCTATCACTGGAGACCTGAGATGATGCAGAATATCATGACGGAAGCATGTGGTGGCAGAAAGTAGCTGGGAATGTGGCACCATGAAGCCGACAGAGTGAGTTCCACTCACCAGGGACAAAACAGGTCTCAAAGGCTTGGCCCCCAATGATCCACCTCCTCCAGCCTACCTTACCTGCCTAGTGTTACCACCTAGTTGATCCCTATCAAGAGATTAATATACTGAATGGGTTAAGACTCTCATAAATCAATAATTTCACCTTTCTTTTTTTTTTTTGAAAAACCTTACAAGTTTGTAACAAAATAATATAAAGTGTGTATAGTTGCTGGTTATTAGATTTATCCCCAGGAGTGCCCCTCAATTATCCACCCTTATCCCTCCCTTCCCTTACCCACAATATCTCTAAAAAAGTATTAAGTTGTATAATGTTACACTTTATCTGGATTTAACACATGATAATAGACCACCTTTTCAATGGCCAGGGTCTAGTTCCAGCCTCCACAGATGAGTGGAGACATTGGACACTTGATTGGCTGGGTTAAGCTGATTTTACTGAGCATAATTTCTTCCATAGCCATCCATTTACCTTCAAAGGCTGCAATATCATTGTTTCTAATTGCTGTGTAAAACTCCATGGTATATATGTACCGCAGTTTTTGGATCCATTTATCCAGCGAGGGACATCTGGGTTGTTTCCATAGTCTAGCAATAGTAAATTGAGCTGCTATGAACATAGATATTGCTGTGT
>PVKS010033941.1:0-21321 GCA_004027875.1 Aplodontia rufa | reverse complement strand
CAGCATAATTTCATCCATAGCCATCCATTTACCTTCAAAGGCTGCAATATCATTGTTTCTAATTGCTGTGTAAAATTCCATAGTATATATGTACCACAGTTTTTGGATCCATTCATCCAGTGAGGGACATCTGGGTTGTTTCCATAGCCTAGCAATAGTAAATTGAGCTGCTATGAACATAGATGTTGCTGTGTCACTATATTGTGCTGATTCTAAATCCCCTGGAAAAATACCCAGGAGTGGAAAAGCAGGGTCATATGGTGGACTCATCCCTAGTCTTTTGAGGATTCTCCACACTGCTTTCCAGAGGGGCCGTACCAGTCTGCAGTTCCACCAACAGTGTGTTAGTGTGCCTGTCTCTCCACAGCCCCTCCAGCATCTATTATTGTTTATTTTCTTCATCTTTGCCATTCTGACTGGCGTAAGGTGATATCTTAATGTGGTTTTCATTTGCATTTCTCTGATTACTAGTGATTTAGAGCACTTTCTCATGTATTCATTGACTTGATAAATGTCCTCTATCGAGAAGTTTCTACTTAGCTCTTTGGCTCATTTATTAATTGGGCTGTTGGTGTTTTTGTAGTTGAGATTTTTGAGGATTTTGTAGATTCTGGATATGAGACCCTTGTCTGAGGAATCATAGTCCATGATTCTCTCCATTTCCGTAGGAAACCTCTTGACTCTTTTGTTTGTTTCCTTGGCAGTACAAAAGCTTTTTAGCTTTATGGCATCCCATTCACTGATTTTTGAGTTTACTTCCTTCACTTTAGGAGACATGTTGAGAAAGTCTTTGCCTACTCCCAAATGCTGAAGTGTTGGACCTAATTTGTCTTCTATCAGTTGCAAGGTAGCTGGTTTAATACCTAGCTCCTTGATCCATTTTGATTTAAGTCTACCATTGCTACCCAAGACTAACATCTCATTTAAAAAGAAATTTCCAGAAAAAATGCTAACATAGCATCATTCCAGCTGCCTCTGCTAAACATTTTGTATGTTGTATAATAAGCCCTTTCTACTAGTGTATCTTGTCCTTATTTTGCTCCTTAAATCCCCTCATGTTTAATAAGAAGTCATGCTTCCAAATGTAAAAAGTATAAAGTAAGACAATATCTTTTTGTTTCTTTGATTTCATCTCTTATTTTCAAAAGGTAGCTGTAAATGTAAGTGTCTTCCTTTCCTCCACTGGCTTCCTTTTGCTGAGTGTTTATTCTCTTCAGTTAGACACTTTGAGCAAGCTGAGATTCAGCCCTATACTCCATGGAAACCTTGTCAGTGCAAACAAAATATACATCTCTGGGAAAACATGGGGGATCCTAGCCTTGTTATAATTTTATTTTAATTAATTTATTTCATTGCTGCAACATAATCTTACATAGTGAAGGGGTTTGTTGTTAAACATTCATATATTTGCATGTAATGACAATGTAACTTGACCTCAGTCCTTACCCAGGATTCCCCTGCTCTGCCCACTCCCCAGTTTCATACCTCCAACTGCGTTCTCCCTAATTACATATATTAATGTATATATACATATATAATAATTTTTAAATGCCTATATGAGTATTATTTAGCTTTTCAAGGGAGTAAAATATACCATAGAGCATTTATAGCCCTCCTTTACCCTCCCCATGCTTTTCATCCCTTCTCCTCCCCCACCCACTTCATAACCACACTTTCCCCAGGTCATCCATTCACCTGCAAAAGCCATGATTTTGTTCTTTTTAATAGTTGAGTAGAAATCCATCATGCGTGTGTGTGTGTATCACAGTTTTTGGATCCATTCATCAGTGAAGGGCATCTGGGTTGATTCCATAGTTTAGCTATTGTGCATTGTGCTACTACAAACATTGATGTAGCTGTATCAGTGTAATATCCTGATTGTGTATCTTCTGGGAATATATCCAGAAGCAGAATAGAATATCTGGGTCATATGGTGGTGCCATCCCTAGATTTTTGAGGAGTTTTCAAACTGCTTTTCAGAGTGGCTGTACTAGTCTGTAGTTCCACAAACATTGTACAAGTGTTCCTTTCTCCTCACAACCTCTCCAGCATCTGTTGTTTGTATTCTTCATCTTTGCCATTCTGAATGGAGTGAGGTGGAATTTAGTGTAGTTTTGATTTGCATTTCTCTGATTTCTAGAGATCTTGAACATTTTTCACACATTTATTGACCTTCTGTAGTTCTTCTGATGAGAAGTTTCTGTTTAGTTCTTTAGTCCTTTTATTGATTGGGTTAAATGTGGTTTTGGTATTAAGTTTTTTGAGTTCTTTGTATATTCTGGATATTAGCCCCCTGTCAGAGGAATAGCTGTCCATGATTTTCTCCCATTCTGTAGGCTCTCTTTTCACATTCTTTGCTAATTCCTTAGCCGTACAGAAGCTTTTAATTCTTGCGCTATGGGAGTCTTATTAAGGAAGTTGGTGCCTACACCTATATGGTAGACTGGTGATCCTATTTTTTCATCTAACAGTTATGTGGTAGCTGGTTTAATTACTAGGTTCTTGATCCATTTCAATTTTCTTTTTGTGCAAGGTGAAAAGTGAGGATCTAATTTCATTTTTCTGCATATGGCTGTCCAGTTCATTGAGTACCATTTGTTGAACAAGCTATCTTTCCTCCAAATTATATTTTATCAAATATAAGATGGTTAAAGATTTTTGGATGTGTCTCTGTGTCTTCTAATCTAATCCATTGGTCTTGATATTGGTATTGATACCAATACTATGCTGTTTGTTACTACAGCTCTATAGTATAATTTCAGGTCAGATTATTGGGATACCTTCTGCTTTGCTTTTTTTGTTTGTTCATTTGTTTGGGTTTTTTTTTTTACTTAGTGTTGCTTTGGCTCCTCTGGGTTTTCTAATTCTTTTATAATTTTAATGACTGTGATTGTTCTTATTTATTTCAGAGATCCCTGAAGACCCACTTGTGGCTGAAGAGTTTTATGCAGATGTGTTTGATTCCTTCTCTGAAGATAGTGAGGAGCAGGAAGAAGAAACTGTGTTCTCAAAACTGGAGGGAAAGGTCAAGGATGAGGAACCCCAGCCTGCTTACAGAGCAAACGAACAGGTAGGCACCTGCTGCTCTAGTCAGAAGTTGTGGAACTGTCCAAGGTACTATCTGGACTCTCCCAGAAAGATTGAAGAAGTCTTAAAATCTGAAGCCGGGGATAGGAGTATTAGGACTATTATGATGACTCAATGTGTAAGTCTTCCAAGGGGCAGAGGCAGGTAGGACCCCATGGAATTCTGAGAATCCACTCTGGTCCATGTTGATGAAGGAAGGGCTGACATATGTAGCACTTAATGGAGAACAATAAATACATTGTTTGCACACTGAGAAGCACCTCACATACTACTGTTGAATAAAAATAAAAATGTCTTTTTAGAAGGGACAGTGAGATTTGTAATATGCTTTCTGCCTGGTAATCAGATTTTAAAATTTGTCTATCTATTTATCTATCTCTCTCTCTATCTCCATTCTCTCTTTCTCTCTGTCTTTTACAAATTTAATGCAAATATGAATCTGTGAAGACTGACTTAGTTCTGGGCATAAGTTCTAGCTACTTTCAGCCTCTGGAGACCATGCTTACATACACTTCTGAGTCTTTTGAGTGTATACCCTCATAATGGATCTCTTTAACTGTGGCATGACTAAGCCTAATGTGAGTGATAGGCCAGGAAATAGCACTGACATATGCTTTCCCTGTTGGGTGTCTGCAGGAGAGGTAAGCAAGACGTATGCGAGGACTGGCAATCAGAGAAATGCAAATCAAAACTTCACTGAGATTGCACCATATACCAGTCAGAGTGGAGAAAAGGAAGAATACAAACAATAATAGATGCTGAGAGGGTTGTAGGGAGAAAGGAACGCTAACACACTGTTGGTGGACTGCAACATCTACAGCCACTCTAGAAAGCAGTGGGGAGACCCCTCAAAAAATAAGGGATAGAAGCACTTTACAACCCAGCTATCCCATTCCTGGATATTTTCCCAGAAGAGCTAGAATTGGCCTACTACGGAGACATAGCTACATCAGTGTTTATAGCATCTCAATTTATAATAATAGCTCAGAGCATCAAGTAGTAA
The DNA here is from genome assembly GCA_004027875.1 of Aplodontia rufa. Taxonomy (NCBI): domain Eukaryota; kingdom Metazoa; phylum Chordata; class Mammalia; order Rodentia; family Aplodontiidae; genus Aplodontia; species Aplodontia rufa. The sequence continues at coordinate 17,231 of PVKS010033941.1, read as the reverse complement.
AGTTTTTTTTAAGAGAGGGACAGTGAGAGAGAGAGAGAGAAAGAGAATTAATTTTAGTTAGCTTTTCTGTGGCTTTCGATGCATTGATACTTCCTTGTGTACATGGTGCTGGGTTTTAAATTTGCATCCTCGCTCATGCCAGGTAAGTGCCACAACTGCCAAGCCACTGCTCCAGCCCCAAGTAGTAAAGTTTTATTTACTAATATTATAATATTAAAAAATATTAGTAAAATAAAGTCAACTTAGAAAGTCACATGAAAAAATATACTAGAAACACCACCCAGGTTCAGAAATAGAACTCTTTGCCAGCCTAAGAAACTCCCTATTTTCCAAAGTGGTTAGAACCTAGGGCTGGAAATCAGATTGCCTGTATCTGAGTCTAAGCTTTGTCACTTACCATACATATGACCTCATGCAAGTTACTAAACTTCACTGTAAAATGGGAGAATAATGGTTCCTACCCCATAGAATGGTTTTAAGAGTAAATGAAGTTTTCCACACCAGCCAGGAAGGGGTCCATAGGGCATTGTTCTTGATTCTCATTGTAACTTAAAGGGAAACTGTTAACAATGTCTGGAGCCCTTGATGTTCTGCAAATGAAGGAGGAGGATTTCCTTAAATTCCTTGCAGCAGGAACCCACTGAGTTGGCACCAACCTGGATTTCCAGATGGAACAGTGTATCTACAAAAGGAAAAGTGATGGCATCGACATCATAAATTTGAAGAGGACCTAGGAGAAGTTTCTGCTGGCAGTTTGTGCTATTGTTGCCATTGAAAACCCAGCTGATGTCAGTGTCATATCCTCCAGAATACTGGCCAGCAGGCTGTGCTGAAGTTTGCTGCTGCCACCAGAGCCACTCCTATTGCTGGCTGCTTCACTTCTGGAACCTTCATTAACCAGATCCAGGCAGCCTTCCAGGAGCCAGGTCTTCTGGTAGTTACTGATCCCAGGGCTGACCACCAGCCTCTTACAGAAGCATCTTACATCAATCTGCCTACCATTGATCTGCATAACACAGATTCTCCTCTGAGCTATGTTGACATTGTCATTCCATGCAACAGCAAGGGAGCTCATTCTGTGGGTCTGATGTGGTGGATGCTGGCCCTAGAAGTTCTGCGTATGTGTGGCACCATTTCCCATAAGCATCCGTGGGAGGTCATGCCCGACCTCTACTTCTACAGAGATCCTGAAGAAGTTGAAAAGGAAGAGCAGGCTGCCGCTGAAAAGCTGTGACCAAGGAGGAAGTTCAGGGTGAGTGGACTGCGCCAGCTCCTGGGTTCACTGCTACTCAACCTGAGGTTGCACATTGGTCTGAAGGTGTGCAGGTGCTCTCTGTGCCTACCCAGCAGTTCCCTGCTGGAGACTGGAGCACACAGCCAGCCACCGAAGAATGGGCTGCAGCTCCCACTGCTCAGGCCACTGAGTGGGTAGGAACAACCACCGAGTGGTCTTAAGCAGTTGTTCTGTGAATACTTCAGCAAAATGGAAATGAGGTTATGGAAAATAAGCACCAATTTCTAAAAAAAAAAAGAAAAGAAAAGAGTAAATGAAATCATACTTATAACAGTTCCCAGGATGTAATTGTGGGCTTAATAAATACTTAGTAACTTAGCTATTATTATGAGGTTACCAAGCTATCTTGAGCCTTTTTATGATACTGCTAAAAATCTTTAAAATGAGATTTTAAATTTGTTTTATTTTTTAAAATTCCTTTTTCTTGTGTCTTAAGGCATATGATAAATAAGAGGGCAGGGATTTTGTTCTCTAGACCATGTATCTGTTGCATGTTATCTGACAAATTGTAGTTCATTTAAAATAATCTGTTGGGGCAAGATGCTAAGGCTTCTTGCATACATGATGGTATTTTGTTATACAACATTCTGTTGGGTAGTTTCCCTGTTTTCCAGATGAAGAAAATGTATACCTGAGAGAGAACTAACTTACCAGTGGTCCAGCTAGAGAAGGGTCAGAACCATACTTCCAGGCCAGGGCAATCATGTTCCCAAACCAGTTTTCTTTTCCTAAAACACAAGATATATCGATCTAGCATGGACTTGGTGTAATAGAAGCAGGAGTGGAAATCACAATAGAGTAATTTGTATTAGAGATAGGTAATTATAACGCCATTTGTTTTTTTCTAGGACTAATTCGATATAGTTTCTCCTTCCCCAAAGGTGGTAGTAGGGGTTGTCGTGGATGTCAGTTCTTCCATTTTGGGTTTAGCAATACACTAATTAGACTTCAGAACTCAGTCCAGAGGCCCAGGCACTGTTCACTTTTTGAATTGTGTGAAACATATAACCTTCTCTGAGATTTGCCTCTTTCTCCCCTTCTCTCCAATCTGCTCAGGTGGCTCAAGTGGTAAAACCATATCCATGGTGTGTGTGTGTGTGTGTGTGTGAGAGAGAGAGAGAGAGAGAGAGCGCAAGCAGAGCAAACTTGGTTCCATTGTATTCAGATGGGAATCATATTTCGAGGGGAGAGCCGTTTTTAGAAATATAAATGGCCACAGGCTTCATTGTGATTGATTCCTGAGTCCTTTGTGCCAACCATGACAATCTTTGCAGCAGTGGCATAAATAAAGGACAGTTTTGTTAAGCACCTAATTGCTGTTGATTGCCAGTTGTTCCTTGCTGTGATAAGCAAAACATTAATAACACGTTTATCATAAGCCATTTCCATGTTGATGATGACTACTCTGTGAAGTCTGTGATCATCAAATTAGAACCAGCTACTTACATCTCAGAAGAATGAAGTTTATAGCTGCTATCACAACAGGTTTCTCCACAGCATTTGTATGACCTGTCATTGAAAAGTGTTTCATTTGCTCTAATGGACATGTTTTAGGCCTGCAGGCTGATGAATGTTTTCATGAATTCTTCTGTCTTTACCTTACTGCCTTACCCATAATTTCCCTCTCCAAGATTAATAAATGGCCCAAGTGCACCAGTGATACACATGCAAGATGAGCAGCAATGACATGAGGCAGAACTCCCTCAGTAAAGGCTCTCTGCTTAATGCAGGCCACTTTCATTGAGGCTTGTTTAAAAAGGCTCTTCAGGACCATGGCGTTTGCTCTTGCTAAGATGAAGGAATGAAGAGGCCCATTTTTTTCCAGTTAATTCAGAAATTCTCAGCTCTTTCAGTGTTTGAAATTCTCTCTGAACAGTGAAGCATTAGGAAAAGCAAAAGTGTTCTTGTGCTTAAAAAGTGGCCACAGAGAGAAAACTGGATACAGGGAAGGTAAGGCCTAGAGTTCCCCTGAGGACCCTTGGATCAGACCATTGTGAAGGCAGATGCCTCAGAGTTTCTGCTGTTAGTGAAGCATTAGTTTAATCAGATTTTAATTATTGCAGCAGTAATAGCGAACATTCCAAGATCCTCCTTTTATGCTCAGTACTTTATATTCTGAGTCATCTCATGTCCTCTGGGAAGTGGATGATGAGACAACTAGAAATAAAAGGAAAAAGCCTGTGAAGTAGGTAGGGAGAGCATCAAACCATGATGAGAGGGAGCGAGGGAAAGAGGAAGGAAGGAAGGAAAGACAGAAGGCAGGCAGGCAGAAAGGAAGGGAGGAAGGATTGGAGAAAGGAAGAAAGGAAAAAGAGGAAAGAAGGAAGGATGGAAGGATTGACTGGACAAGAACTGGAGACTGAAGTGCAGTCCTGAAAGAGGCGTGGCCAAGCTGATACAGGGAGCTCACTGGGGTGCTGCGCTGGGCCGGGGTGGCCTGGCTCTTGCATCCCCTCTGAGCTCACTTAGCAGGGAACCATTTAGGAAGAGCACAACCTCTCATGAGCCCTGTGGTGGATCCTGAAGGCATTGTAATTGGGGGCTGTCAGATCCCTATGCTCCTTGCTACCGGTTGTCCTTGAAGGAAGATGTGACACACCTCATGGCTGCCGCAGATGAATCATTTCATTTAATTCTTGTAATGGATCCTTTGAAGCATGTGTTCTAGGAGAACTGTATCAAACTAGAATTTAGCTGACTGGATTCTAATAAGGGAGAAGATGAGGGTAAGGGAGAAAGTGAGGGTAGGAGAAAGGAAGGGGCCTGAGTTGGGGATTTTAGGCAATTCTATCTGACATTTCAATCAGAACATGAATATCCTAGAGTAAACTGAGCTGTGAGCTATAAATCCAGAGCCCCCCTGCTGCATTTCAGTTTTTATGTGTCTCTCAGATAGTGAATTTCTTGTTATTTGAATTGTTCCACTAGATTTATAGTCTAGTGCAATTTAAAGGTATATTTTTTTCAGTGTTGTCCCTCAGTGCAAGTCAACTATCTCATTTGGTACTCAAAAAAAGAAAGAGTAGTAGAAGATATTTTGTGTTTAATTGATTTTGCATTAATGCCAACTATAAAACCCAGGACCCTTGAAAGATGGGACTGCTGTGACATTCAAACTTCACATAAGAGGAAACTGAGGCTTAAGGAGGACACTTCTCCAAGGTCACATAGGTAGTAAGTAGCAGACCTGGACTTTGTGTTTCCCCCTTTTATGCCATCTTTACACAACAATGATAGTCCCTGCTCTGTCGCTGGTGACAGAGGAAACAATAAGAAGAAGGGAACAGTTGAGGGGCCATTGCATTGTCTGGCACCATGGCAAGACCAGTTTTACTAAACAGAATTACTGAGCTATATACAGGCAAATTAATACCAGTCCTAGGAAAAATGCTGAATTATGAAAATTAAATAAAAAGAAACCACCTCTCTCATCTGTTAAGGGATACAGATTTATCTTCTCCTGCTGTGAATTTTTTTCAGAGAAGATGCTAGAACTCTTGAGTCCCAATAATGACAGTGGTGTACCTGCTATTTTACATGATATGACCTAATTCATTTAATTGCATACATGGGAGGAAATACTTTTTGTCTTGAATTAAACTTAGAGGCCATCAGTTCTAGGGAGCAGCTTGCCAGCAATTGTATGCTTTTGAGTCCTTTCTCCATCAATATTCCCTTGCTCAGTGTCCCAGCCTTGGTGAAGTATTAGTGCATGCTACCAATTTGGTGTACAATTCCTCCAAGCAATTGATCTTCTGTAGACTCATGTGTGTTGCTCAAAGCAGTAGCGTCAACATGCCAGTTTCTACTTGTGCTCCCTCCATAGCCCTCATTATCATGGTCCCCTGCTTCTTGTCTAGGGTAAATGACTGTTTTTGCTCACTCTGTTTCTGAAGGGCATTGCACAGTAGTCCTTAGTCCCTACATCTTTTAAATTAGATTCAGTATTTTGTTTCTTATCATTCCTACATTTCTTGCTCTAATAATAAAACTTGGAGGGAAAAGAGAGAGACAATGGAATGGATAAAGACAAAGTAATACTGAGCGGGAATTCAACTTTCTGTGTTTGTTTCAGTGTGAGTGAAGTAATGGGTCACCAGCCCCATGGCTTCCCTTTTGATGGGCAAGCAAAGGTCCGCTGGCTGATGGGGGAACAAGGGGACACTGACCTCCAGTGTGAGATTCTCTTTGTGCTGCCATGCTGCTTCTGGAGCTGGGGAGAGAGTGGTGGAGTGACTTACAAAACTGATATGACCAACTGTAATGGTACCTTGGCACTTTCTCTCCAACAACTTTTTCCTCAACTCCCATCCTACACCAGTTCCTCCTGTCTCCTCCGCTATCATCAGGTCTGAGGTTCTCTGAGCATACAGTACAAAAAAAGTCTTAAATATGAAAATCTTTGTAAATAGTCCTTACAACAGAAAAGTAAAAAAGGTGCATCCCACTATTTTGTTTTTTAATTACACAGAGATTTAATTTTCTGGATATTTTATTCACCTGGAAGGGGGGAATGAATATCATTTCATGGTGTCCAGCCTGGAAGGAAAGGAATGTGACACATCAGTGACACGGTTAGAGGTGACTTTTTTCCTATATAATTTGCTAATCTGGAGATTCATTGGGTCGACGACATACTTAAGAAAACAGTAGTCACAATTATGTTTTAACCAAAGGACCCTGTTTTCTGCCTACTCTGTGGCATTAAAATGAGAATAAAGCGAGAACTGGAGTTGAAAATAGTAATCTGCAATAAATAAGTGTGTATCACAAGAACTTCCTTTCAGAGTTTGAAAATTCTTTTTGTCCTAATAAATCTTCCTTAAATTGCAGGAGTTTCTTTCCTACACAGCTCTACATGTAGCACATAAAGAGATTAAGTAGAGGGGATTGATTCTTGGTGGCTTACCCTCCATACTGCTGGAACTCTAGAAATGGGGTACAGCAGAGAGAGTACTGATTTCACCAGCTCCTGAAAAATCCATTGCCCCATGTTCTTGGGTAGGTGTCATGTCACCAACCCATCAGCCTCACTTTCTTTTCTTCATCCTTTACATTTCCAATCTGTAATCCAAAATGTCTTAGGAGTGATGTTATCAAATACTTATTAATGTCTTTGACATCCTAAAGCAACCCTTCAGGCCCTGACTTTCTGAGAACCTGGGCATTAATATGACAGCTGCAGTTAGAATATTTTAATAATCCAGAAAAACAAGGTACAAGCAATGAAATGGAGACATATTGACAGTCACATTTCAGTGATTCTGAATTCAGCAACAGAGGCACTTAGTGTTATGAGAGTCAGGGAGGTTTGTTTGCAGTTCGAGTTTTGTAAATGTAGCTCTCTGTTCCCATCACTATACACATTTTAGGGCAGAAGGCAACCAACACATTGAGATATGAGTTACAATCTCAGCTTCCTGATTCCAGGACAATACCCACAAAGGTGTCATTAGCTCTATCCTCTGACTTTGCACTAAATAGCATCCTCTGCCTTCCCATGAATTATGAATGCATATAAGCAAGGGCTTGACTTTTAATGAGATCAAACTGAGATATGAAAAGTACATCTGAGTCCACAAAATGGATAAGGTCACCTTGGTGTTTTGGTTTCTGTAACTCAGTGACATTTTTCAGGGTTCTTGTGGATACAGTTTGAAGAATAAGTAATTGCTTAATAATGTAATTGGCAGAAAAGAAAGTATATGGATTGTTAGTTGGGCCATTCTTTTATATATCACACATGGGAGTATTCTAGGCAACTGAATATATGGTAGTGAACAAACAGACACAGTCTCACCCTCATCTACAGCTCAGTATCATGGATTTGAATGGTATCTATTGACTGACAACTCCTTGATGTGTGTCTTCCATTCATCATTTCTGTCTCCCCGGAACTCTAGGCTCATATACCTAGTGTGCCTGGGAGTAGAGTTAGAAGTTATGTGAACCTCTGATAAACACACAAAGCATGTTCTTGCCTTTGAAAGCCTGCAGTGCTTTCTCCACCAGATGGACAAGTAATTTTCTTCCTTCTTATCAAATCTTTGTTTATATGTTCTCATACTGGGTACTCTGCCCATCTTAAAAAAAATAGCACTCACTGGCCTGAGAATTCATTTTTCTATCATTCTTTTCTCACCATCTGAGTTATTACTTTTTACCTGCTTATTTTCTATGATCTGTCTTTCCATACTAGAATAAAAGACAGCAGGGCAGAGATGCTAATTTTTTTCATTGCTAAATCCCCGCACCTTAAATAGTGTTGGCATAGAGCTAATACTCAGTGGACATTGTAGAATACATGAATGAATGAATGCAGCATATAACCTTGTGGGGCAGGTAGTTGATTAGCCAATATATAAACAAACAATAAGAACAACTATGAAATGAAGAAGCTGAAATAGTAGAGGAAATTGGCATCTAGGGGGTGTGAAGAGACCTAAGAAGAGCCAGAGAGAACTTTTAGGAGATGACTTTTCATCTGTGATCTGAAGGATAGAAAGGGACTAAACTCTATGAGATAAGGAAACAGAGTTGGGAGAGGAGTGTTGCAGGGAGACAGAACAGGTTGTGAAAGGGCTGGGCAAGTTCAAGAAGCCATATAGTGAACCAGAAAATTATATGAGGTTGGAGGTGCCACACTAACTATATACCATGGAGAGTGGATTTTAAGTGAAAGACTAATTCGGTGGAGAGGAACTGAAACACAGCCTTAGGATGAGTCTATTGTGATAGAAATCAGAACAAGGCTGTCTGTGGAGGGTAGGGAGTTATCTGAAAGGAGGCCTGCAGGAACCATTGAGGATGACGGAGATTTCTTTACCTTGTTTTGAACAGTGCCTATCCAGGTGTACAACGCAGAATTATATACTAAAGATGTGCGTACCTTGGTATATGCAAAGTTTATCTCCATAAAACCATATGTCATCAACATTGCCATCAAGAAAGGCAAATTAATTTAAAAACTGCAATAGAGTTGCAATATTCATATACATATATGAGCCATGTGAGTCCTCAGTCTGTACTGAGGCTACTTCCTGGCTGCTTGTAACTATTGAGTAACTTAGTAACTTCATTGAGGTCCTGAGTACACTCAAATGAGGTCTCTTAGGAGGAAAAGATGGGTCTAGAATGACCATGGGTGAGTAGGAATGAGATTTATGCATGGTTTGGTTTCATCCTGTGGGATGACTCTGACAGGAAAGGTGACCAATGGGTTAAAGAAACCAGTCCCTTCACACCTACACACTCACTGACATGGGGAACCAGTGAGTGTGAACATGTGCCTGGGGTCTCAGTAAGATGAAGCTCAGCTGAGCACTTCTCTGTGGTTGGAGCCTCATGGAAGGTTGTGTCTGCTTCATGCATATATTTATAGATCTGTGCCTTCTCAGGATTGTTCAACAGATGGAGAACCTGATGTCAGGCCCAACAACATACCATGAAGGAATCCACTGGAAACCTCAGATACTGTTGTCCCTGTGAAACTGTGTTGGAATCTACCAAACCTTTGGGAGTCAGCATAGACCCTCAGCTGGAAGAGTATACTGAGGGTGCTAGATGTAAACAGATGGTTGAGTTTGCACTACCTCAAGGTGAAAGACCAATGAGCAGAATAATACTCTGGCAGGCTTTTGAGAATGTCTAAAAATCTCAATGGGATTGTTTGTTGGTGTCCAAATTGAGCCTTCATTCTAAACCATGTCCTTGTGGCAGCTAGGATTTCTCATTCATTCACTCATATCATTGCAAAGCAAGCTCATCTATAGAGCTGAAGCAACCTTGGAGGTCCTGTATCCTATCTACTTAAGCCAGACTGGGCCAGAGCAACCTCAGGCAAATTGCCCTTCAAAATAAAGCATATAGGGGTCAGTGCAGGAAACCTAGTGTATAGCATTATCCCTTTAACTTCCTGTTTTCACCACTCATATATGTTACCATTTGGTACCCAAATGGTATTCAGCTATCTTTTTACGGATATCATTGCTAGGTCTTTGCATTATTTATCCCTAGATTCAGCTTTAACAAGTACTTAGAAATTGTTTTCATTTACTGACTTTTAAACTAAACCCTCTCCACTGGTTTATCATCTCCAACTATAAGTTTCAAATTTGCTCAACATTTTTCCTAACCAAATGCTCTTCTCTTTTCCTTTGCTAACCTATAATTATTGTTCATTTTAGCTCATTTAAAAAAAGGTAGAAATTCACTGGGGAAAGTGGAAGAGGGAGAGATGCAACATCATGCCTATGTGCCTTGTCTTCCTTTGACTCCTTCCTCTGCATCTTCATCCACATAATGGCTAAGTGACCTTGGACTTAGACAACAAATAGTTTGGTACTAGGCTCCTCCTAGGAGTAGCTTTTTATTGATTTGTTCCCTAGTACATTTGCATAGCATCTTTTCCTTGGTCATTTCCCCTTTTTCACTAGAGTTCAGTGGCAGTTTGAGTGGGGTACTATGAGTGGAGGCTCTTTGATGAGTGGGTGTTAGCAACAACTCGAGAAACAAACTACCTCAGAAAGATTTCTTCACCTGCCTTTCCATCCCCACAATTTGAGCAGTAAGTTAAACAGGTTCACTTCAGTCAGCTTTGCTGACTCCCAAAGGCATATCCAAAGAAGGCATGGTAAACACCAGTCCACACCCATGATGCTATTTTTGAGCATTTTGCTTAACAAATGCGTATTTTTGTTAATATATGCAGGTATGGATCTATGTGCTTTACAAATGCTAACATATCCGATTCTCCCAGCAACTCACTTTATAGATGGGGAAATAGAGACATGAATAAGTTAAGTAATTTGCTCAAAACACATTGAGTGCAAACAGCAGGATTAGATTTAAACTCAAGCAGGCTGACTTTAAAGTCCATGTTCTTGATGAGTGGTGCTCCACATTTTGTCAGAACCTCAGCTGTGAGCCTGTGGACACTCTTCCCTTATGATTTGGATAAACACTGATTCACTCCAGCCAGTTGAGTCATCATATCTACTTTACAGGGTTTGGTTTAAAATGAACATCCATCAAATGTGATCCAAAAGTATAAGGATATTTTTGGGTTTTTATTTTGTTTTGCTTTTGGAAAGAGAGAGCTCTGGGATGCTTGAAAGTAATGTGGTAAAAATTTATATTTAAGTCATTTTATGTGCATTGTCACTTACTTATTATAGCTGAACCTATCCTACATACTGTAGATGTCATAAGATTATTTTTAAAAGGAATATTGATATATGAATATGATTATATATATACTGTTGGTTTACATTTTCAAAACAGCATCTTTTAACTGTCAAATCAAAGTTTCAGTTTTCAGGGGCCAAAACAAACCTTCTGTTATACACAGATGATAGTATTTGTGGTTTCCTTCTAAGAACAAAAAAATGAAGTGTAAAATGCTTATCTGTTGGTGTAACTATATTTGGTTCGATGACTGCATTTTTACTACCAGATTCTATTACTGAGCATTCACATGTGAATGTTTTTTGAGACTTTGTTTCATGTATCTGTCAAAGGGTTAGATTAAAACAAAATAATGATTGTAGAAATATTGTCTGGATTGAAAAATTACTTTTCATACCACTGACTTGTTCATAGTTGGGAAACTGTTATGTTTTCTAGGAATCTGAATTATTTAATTTTATCAAAACTAAGTTTATCAGAAAAACAGTAGAAGTGCTTGACAATCACAGGTTATTTTTTAATTCCCCAAATGATTCAGAACATTAAAAAGGTATTCTTGAAATATTAGCATTTCATTTGAACTTCTGATTCTCAGTGTACACAGGATTCACAATATCAAAATCAGTGACCCAAAAGACTTCAATGGAAACATGATTCTCTTAATTTTATTCTGTTACCTTTTAATCCATCACTAATATGTCTAACACCACACTTTACATACTCAGGTTCCTCAAATATTTCTTGATTGAAAACAGGGGTAAGGAGAGATTTTGTTGAATGTTTTAAATATATATTATGTATATACATATGTATATACATTATATATATACATTATGTATATAATTTATTAATATCCAGGGATTCAATGTGAATTATATAGGTATAAACTCCCATCTACATATATATAGATACATATATCTACTGTTTTAAATTTAAAGCTCAGCAAACAAGGAGCATCATGTTCTTGGAGTCACATAGGGAAGGTCAAATACCTAAGTCTTGACACTTAAACACTCCTTCATAGAAATCTTCTATTTTTTCATGGATGTAACTTAGAATTATGAAATCTACTTATGCTGTAGTCAGTTAAGAAAAAGAGGAAGAACTATGTAATGTTTAATTTTATGTGTTCACTTGACTGAGCCACAGGGTACCCTGATATTTAGTCAAATATTTTTCTTAGTGTGTCTGTATGGATGTTTTGAGTGAGATTAACATTTAATTGAGTAGATCTAATAAATCAGATTTCCACCATGTGGGTAGGCATGCAATCAGTTGAAAACTTAAATGGAACAAAAAGGTTGATACACCCTTCATAAGAGATCATTCTTTCTGCCCAACTGCATTTCGATTGGGACATTGATTTAATTCTGTCTTTGGACTCAAACTAAATAATTTGTTGTCCTGAGTCTCTGGTTTATGGACTCACCTTGGAGATCTTGGGACTTTCCAGCCTCCATAATTAGCCATTCTATTATATTCTCTCTTCCTGTCCTGTCTTCTTCTCTCCTCCCTTCTCCTCTCCTGTTCTTACCTGTTCTGTTTCCCTAGAGAATCCTGAATAAAACAGACGAGAAGCTTATAGAAATCCCGGTATTAATGAATTCAATAAAGAATGAACTGGAGCTGGAGCAGTGGCTCAGCAGTTACAGCACTTGCCCAGCATGCGCAAGTATGTGAGTTCAAACTCCAGCACCAGGTACACAACAAAGTGTCCGAGAAATGAAAGTCACATGAAAAACTAAATAAAATTGTTTCTCTCCTTCTTTCTCTCACTATCCCTCTCTTTAAAAAAAAAAAAAGAAGAATGAACTGCATTTATATATGTTAAGGAGGGGGCATAGAGAGACGAGTCAAAAGCCTGGGATGTGGGTGATGTTGGGGTGATTCTGGATTAGGATTGGGACATATCATGTAGTTATTATATACACATTTATGATTGTACAACAACACAACTCCTCAATAAAATCAAAAAAATAAAGAAATAAACTGGGGAACCTAGAAAGTGTGAACTAAAGCAGGAAGCTCTATTAATTTATTTTTAGATATGAGGCTTTCCCAAAGAATATCCCTGGTACTGTCATAGCCAATTAGGTTTGAAAAATCACTAGAGTTTTATATCTTTCTTTTCTGGAAGGATTCTTAGAGGTTTGAATATATCCATGAGTATTATGCTTCTCCAAGATAGAGTAAGCAGCATTTCGAAGGCGCTTTCATATATTGCTTAAAGTTCTTTGGACATATTTCTTTTGCATACACTTTGGTTAATTCCAGTCCATGTTGCTGAGTAACAAGTAGTAGTAGGGAAGGTCTTATAGGAGGAGTTGATGAGAAAAGCTTTGATCTGAGGTAAAGGCAAATAAACCTATGACCTACACAATAAACAGTCCAGTTCCTCAAGGGTTGCAGCATCTGTACTCCAAATAACTTTGGGACTGCTAGAATATGAAATTGAGAACAGTGAATCATTCCCAGAAAGGTCCTTCCACAAAACAAGAAGAGCCTGAGAGATACTAACAAGCACAAAACTGAATTTGTTCTCACATTCTCCACCCAAGCTTTGGCCTCCCAACAGTTATAAACTCCACAGTCATTGACTGATTTGTATAACCATCATGGTGGTCAGAGAGAGGAGAGCTGTAGCCTAGGCTTTAACCCAGAGCATCTTTCGAAAGAGGCAGAAGAAATTTTCCCAGAAGGTTCATAGCAGGGATTTCATCAAAGAAAGTTCCATTTTGGGTTGAGCATGTTTTCATATATGTTTCTGAGGTCACCTCCAAAGTAGGCAGAAAATAGCCTTGTGAAAGAATATCTGAAAGCCAAGGAGAGCCAAGGAGAAAAGGCAGAGAGAAACAGAGGGTGCCCAGTCAGCTGACTTAAAAGGAAACCATATCAATAAAACCTTCTGAAAGAATTCAGTGGGAGAAAATGTTCAAAGTGTTCGCAGGGTTATACACGGTAAGGAAGAAATAGATATTTTGTTGTGATATATGCTTTTCTTTTCATTGGTTTATTCAAAAAAGATATTGTGAGGGAAATGAATTAAAGTGAGGCAAAAGCAGAAGCAAGAGGAAGTAGAGAGACAATTGCATAGTTCAGGCCACTTGAACAAAGGTAGCTGTTGGAGTTTTACTTTTTTGCTTTTAATATGTGGCTCTGTTTCTTTTCATAAAGAAGAAAGACCTTTTATACTGGTTCCTCAACTTGGGTTCTGTAACACTACCAGCCACCTAATAGTGGAGAATATACATTGCAGGAGAAATGATTGTGGAATTGGTGGTGGGAGGCTGGTTACTTGCTGCAAGTCTTGAGAATCCCTAAGAACACCAGCTGGGATTTCCTAGGGAAACATCATCATCCATCCCAGACTCTTCTCCTGTATATAAAAATTGATTGTCTTTCCCAAAATGATTGGCTTAAGCCGCATCTGTTTTCCTCACCTTTATACACATTTGGCACATAATTGGTATTTGGTCAATATTTTCTGAATGGAATAAAACTGAGTAATGAAGTGACACTTTTTATGAATTAAATCTTTCACTATAGCTAGCTCTAAAGTAAGGAAATAATCTAGATTATTTAGTAAAGCAAAACTTCCTAGATGAAGATCCATGCACTGTGATTTTCTTTTCTTTTCTTTTCTTTTCTTTCTTTCTTTTTTTTCTTCCATAGGTGGGGATTGAACCCAGACCCTCACACAAGGATGAGCAACAGCAAACACTTGCTTTAAAACTGAAAACTGAATTACATCCCTGCCCCACCTCCTTTTTTTTTTCTTTTTTAAACAGGGTCATACTAAGTAGCCAGGCTGGCCTTTAAATTGTGATCCTCCTGCTTCATCCTTCCAAATAGCTGGGATCACAGGCATTTGCCACCACACCCTGCAGCAGCATGATGTGAAGTCCCCAGCAAACTTTCTCCTTTGCTATGCCTGTTTGTTGCTGCCTAACCTTCTGCTGCTAGAAATGAATTCCCCTAATGTGAGGTTATACCCCTTGTGAAACACAAATATCCTGATATAATTCATGAGCCTCATCATTAATTTTGGCTTTGGATCTACCATGTCTTTTCTTGAAAGAAAGCAGATTTTAGGAGAGAAGAGGATGAAAAAAGTATGAAGGCATTGTAGGTCATAATGGAGAAGATGTACTATTTGGGGCAGGTTGGAGTGTGGAGCACAGGGCAAGAACAGAGGAAGAGGAGGGTTCCTAACTGTGCATACTCATTGACAGAAATTCCATTTCTAAGTGTCTAACCTAAAGGAATAATAATAATCATGAAATAAATATTTGTGAAGATAATCATAATATTATCAATAACACAATAAAATGGAAGCAAATTCCATGTCCAATGAAAGTGATATGGATAAATATATATCATATAATTTTAGAATGAAATATTATCTAGTTATCAAAATTATATTTCTGAAGGATATTTGATACCAGGATATTTGGTAAAAGTCCAAACAAAATGTATATGTAGTACTTTTTGTGGATATATATATATATATGTACCATATATATATATATATATACACATACATATATATATCTAAAATATCTAAAAGATAGGCACACATATACTATATATATACATATGTAGTAAAATCTCAAATATCTAAAGGATAGATCTATATAGAAAAGATTATGACTGTGAATGTTAATAGCAGTGGGATTTGGGGGTGGTATTTATTTTCTTTCATGATTTTTGATATTTTAAAGTTTAAAAATAAGTGAATTACTAGAAGAAACATTATTTCAAATCTATATAAATATTGTTTAAACAGGGAGATTGTTCTAGATAGCTGCTAGGCAAGCACTATAGTTATCATGTACTTTATTGGTCCTATTGGAAACATCTATACTTTCCTCCTTAGAAGCAATTTCTAGTTCATCTGTTTCTGAAAAAAAATCTGGACATTTTACTGAACCTCAGTCTGTGGGACAGGTATTCAGAATTGATCCTTACAAGGTGCTCTTTAGGCCTCTGAAACACTTTCTTTTATGAAGGGGCTAATGGTTGTAAGAGAAAGCGACTTGAAGAACATCTAAAGTCATTAACAAAGGAATCATTTTGTTCTTTTCAGAGCATGTGAAAATCTGGCTTCCCAGCACTTGACTGAGATGACTGAAGGCTGTTAGCACTGTAATTTGGTATCTACTGAGTTGCAGTGTTCTCTTGGGCTGTTTAGCTCCAGCTAAGTTGAATTTAAATTGTGAAACAAAAAGAAAACATGAAAGTTTCAATCAGCTGCATAATTTCCACATTACATCAGTCATAATATGCTCATGATAATGTGTTCTGGACCAAATCTGTGCTAAAGTGCACACACACACACACACACACACACACACCATAATATAAGGAAATATCCTTGGAAAGGCTTAGCTTTCACTTGCATTTTTCTTCCTTTTTTCATAGGGGTAAGTATACTTCTGTTGGGGTCATTTATGTTTAAACGATAATTTCTGGAACATTAGGAATGAGTTGGTTCATGTTTAATGTAAAAAACATAGATCTTGATCTTTCTTATAAATTGTCTTTTTCAAAGCAGAGAAAGTTTCATTTAAAGGTTAAAAATTACAGGTTTCATATTATCTTTTTCTATAGCTTATGATCCATTAATATAATTTACATTGATCCTCAACTTGTTCCAGATATGAATATAAAAATGTTTGTTAAGATATAGATAGATCGGGGCTGGAGCGGTGGCTCAGTGGTTATGGCGCTTGCCTTGCATACGCAAGTACGCGTGTTCACACCCCAGCACCATGTACACAATGAAAGGACCAAGCAAGGAAAGTCCATGAAAAACTAAACAAAATTGATTCTTTCTCTTTGTCCCTCTCTCTTAAAAAATAAAAAGATATAGATAGATCAATAGGTCTCAACCAGGAACAACTTTGCCCCACCTCCACTGCAAGTTTGGCAGGGTCTCCTGACATTTTTGATTTCCACACTCAGAGATGGGGAAACCATGATAGGAAAGTCCTACTGGCATATAGTGGTTTGAAACCACAGATGCTGCTAAACATCCTGCAGTGTATTAGACAGAATCATCTGGTCCCAAATGTCAGTAGTGTTAAGGTTGAGAAATCCTGTTGCGTATAGATAGGTGGGAGAAGTAAACATTGTAAAATATTTACATCAGAATAAAGGGTATATGAGAATTTTTGTACTGCTTTTACAATTTTTGCACAAGTCTGAAAATGTTTCAAAATTTCAAAAAGTTTGAAATACACATAGTTGGCAGTTTTGTTCTCTATACCCCTATTTACAGTCTTCATATAGAAAATGATTTGACCTTATTTGGGAATGTAAATTCAGCTCAATAATTAGCCATGACCTTTGAATCCATAGTCTGCAGGGGCTATAAGCAAAGTTATCAGAGGTCCCAGTGTCCAAGGCCTATGATTGTTCCTCCGTGCTCCACTACGCAAATGCATGTTCTCCTGTCAAAGCCATGTTTAGTAAGAGAACTTCTACTTCTTCTTTCTTTTTTTCTTCTTTTTTTTTTTGGTTATTAATGAATTCTAGATTAATAAGATTTTTTTAAATTTTTTTACTTTTCAATACTGGTATAAACATTTTTTTTATTTTTTATTTTTGAACAACCATGCAAGTTTTTAACAAAATAATATAAAATGTGTATATATTCTGGATATAGCAATTACCCCCAGGAGTGTCCCCCCCAATTACCCTCCCTTATCCCACCCTTCCCCTTCCCACTATATCTCTAAAAAAAGTATTA
>PVKS010033940.1:0-12355 GCA_004027875.1 Aplodontia rufa | reverse complement strand
TCCTTAATAAAATTTTAGCTAATCGGATCCAAAAGTGCATTAAACAGATAATACATCATGATCAAGAGGGCTTCATTCCAGGAAAACAGGGCTGGTTCAACATTCGCAAATCAATAAATGTAATTCACCACATAAATAGAATTAAAAATAAAAATCATATAATCATCTCAATCGATGCAGAAAAGGCCTTTGATAAAATTCAGCATCCTTTTATGCTCAAAACCCTGGAGAGGATAGGGATCAAGGCAAGATATTTTAACTATGTAAGATCCATTTACAACAGACCCATAGCAAACATTATACTCAATAGCGAAAGACTGAAAGCATTTCCTTTTAATCCAGGAATGAGACAAGGCTGTTCACTCTCACCACTATTATTCAATATAGTCCTTGAAACTCTTGCCAGAGCTATCAGACAAGAGAAGGAAATCAAAGGAATTTGAATAGGAAAAGAAGAAGTCAAGTTGTCTCTATTTGCAGATGACATGATCCTCTACCTAGAAGATCCTATAAGCTCAACCAGGAGACTTCTGGAGCTTATAAATGACTTCAGCAAAGTGGCTGATTATAAGACTAGCACCAATAAATCATTAGCTTTCCTATACTCCAGCGATAAGGACACTGAAGAAGAAATTAGGAAGTCTGTCCCTTTCACCATCTCCTCCAAAAAAATAAAATACTTGGGCATAAATCTCACAAAGGATGTTAAGGACCTCTACAATGAAAACTATCGAACTTTAAAAAAAGAAATTATAGGGGCTGGAGCGGTGGCTCAGCGGTTTCGGTGCTTGCCTGGCAAGCATGAGGACCCGGGTTCAAACCCCAGCACCACGTACACAACTGAGTGTTGGAGCAGCTAAGGCCATGTGAAAAACTAAATAAAGTTGTTTCTCTCTTTCTCTGTCTCTCTCACTGTCCCTCTCTCTTTAAAAAAAAAAAAAAAAAAGAAATTATAGAAGATTTGAGTAGATGGAAAAACATTCCATGTTCATGGTTACGTAGAATCAATATCATCAAAATGGCCATTTTACTCAAAGCCCTATACAGATTTAATGCAATCCCTATCAAGATACCAACGTCATTCTTCATGGATATAGAAGCAGCAATATTCAAATTTGTATGGAATAACAGAAGACCCAGAATAGCCAAAGTATTACTCAGCAAGAAGAAGGAGGCAGGAGGTATCTCAATTCCTGACCTGAAAATTATACTACAAGGCTACAGTGACAATAACAGCATGGTATTGGTACCAAAACAGAATGGAAGACCAATGGAACAGAATAGAGGATTCTGATATGAACTCCCATACCTTTAACTATCTGATATTTGATAAAGGGGGCAAAAGCATAGTGTGGAAGAATGACAGCCTGTTCAACAAATGCTGTTGGACAAATTGGACAGCCATATGTAGACAACTGAAATTGGATCCTTACCTTTCACCCTGCACAAAAATTAAATCAAATGGTTCAAGGATCTGGATATTAAACCAGCAACCCTACAATTGCTTGAAAAAGAAGTAGGATCGACATTACATGACACAGGGGTTGGCACTGCCTTCTCCTTAACAGGACTCCCACGGCACAAGCAGTAAAATCAAGAATAAATGCATGGGATGCAATTAAACTAAAAAGCTTTTGCACAGCTAAGGATTTGGTCAAGAGTCTCAAGAGAGAATCTACAGAATGGGAGAAAATTTTTGCCTGCTACACCTCGGACACAGGGTTAATATCCAGAATATACAAAGAACTCAAAAAATTAAATAATAAAACCACTAATGACCCAATTAATAAATGGTCTATGGAACTAAAAAGAAGCTTCTCAACGAAGGAAGTCCAAAAAGCCCATAAACATATGAGAAAATGCTCTACATCACCAGCAATAAGATAAATGCAAATCAAAACTTTGCTGAGATTTCACCTCACTCCGGTCAGAGTGGCAAAATGAAGAATACAAACAATGACAGGTGCTGGAGGGGCTGTGGGGAAAGAGGAACACTGTTACATTGCTGGTGGGACTGCAAACTGGTACAGCCACTCTGGAAAGCAGTGTGGAGACTCCTCAAAAAATTAAGGCTGGAACCACCTTTTGACCCAGCTATCCCACTCCTGGGTATCTTCCCCAAAGAGCTAGAATCGGCTTACTATAGAGATACAGCTTCACTGATGTTTATAGCAACTCAATTTACTATAGCTAAATTATGGAACCAACCCAGATGCCCCTCACTTGAGAGTGGATCCAAAAACTTTGGTACATATATACAATGGAATACTACTCGGCTATCAGAGAAAATGATATTATGGCATTTGCAGCCAAGTGGATGGAGATGGAAAAAATTTTGCTAAGTAAAGTATCCCAAACT
Source organism: Aplodontia rufa (assembly GCA_004027875.1). Classification (NCBI taxonomy): domain Eukaryota; kingdom Metazoa; phylum Chordata; class Mammalia; order Rodentia; family Aplodontiidae; genus Aplodontia; species Aplodontia rufa. The sequence continues at coordinate 9,996 of PVKS010033940.1, read as the reverse complement.
CAGAGACTCAAGGGCCAAATGTTTTCTCTCATTTGTGGATGCTAGAATATAAGCAGAATTAGTACGTTAGATGGCTAACCTAACAATTACCTCAGCATGTATGAATTCTTACATGATCATGGGGAACTGTGCTTAGGTTCCTGGCAGACGTAGGGAGGGGGATAGGGAGGGAGGAAGAGAATAGGAAGGACATCAAGGTGACCAGAGGGAGGTAGTATGGAGGAATCTAACCTGAGGGGAACCTCTGACTTCCACAAGAAATCCCATTAACTTGGGTCTTAAGTAAAGTGAAACATGGAACCATGGGGAACCCAAAGGGGGGAACCATGGTCTGACACCAATATTGGCTTGTTCTGTCATTACACTTTTGTTCTTAATTGTATGATGATGAACTCCTCCTGTTGTAAGACCATGTTTATTGAATTAAAAAAAAAAAAGGGGGGCTAAGGGTAAGATTCCCTACTCTAGCAACAATTTCTAATTTTTACTCCCATAGTTAATTCAGCTGTTATTCCATCAAATGAGCACCATAGCATCACCTCTTGGGACTGGGAGAAGACAGTTATGCTCAATGGAATGGAGTCAGTCTGGATAAGTTATGGCCACAGAAAAAAAGGTTTATTTTGGTAAGACTTTTGGAAAAGTTGACGGATTTTTTTCTCCTTTGATGAAGCTAGACTTCCATAGGAGGAATCTACAGCACAGCTCTAAGAAGCTTAGCTCGTGCAGCAGTGCCTACCGGAGGGTTAGGAGGTGGCAGGGTTGTACTGAGCAGCTGGCTGGCCTCATCCCAGTGGGCCTGCAGCATGGCTTGGAGCCGCTCTACCAGCTCCACTCGCTGCTCCTCCAGCTGCCGCTTTCCACTCTGCAAGTCCCGCACTCGTGCTTGCTCTCTTGCTAGTCTGAAGAAAAAAGGGGAGAGGTGGCTTGGGGCTTTAAGGACGTAGATACCTCTACCCCAGGTCTGTCTGTCTTCCTTTCCACAATTTTTTTCCCCCTTAGCTCCCCAGATACCACCCTCTCCTTATTTTCATTCTATCTGAATGAAGAGCCACAATGGAATGGCAGATACCTGAAATTCCAAAAGATGCTGTGCCAATTTAGAAGAGGGCAGATCTATCGAGGGGAAGCTCTTACCATTTCCAGGCTGGGCTGTACTCAATGGGAAGAGGCTGAGATCTAAAATGGACACCCCAGAGACCAACCTGAGTTCATAGTCCTGAGCCACTTGCTGCTGCCGTTCCTCTCGTTCTGCCATTTCCACCTTGAACTGAGCCAACTGAGTAGCCAGCTCCTGCTGGTGCTGCCCATTGAGATCCTGCAGCTGCTTTCTAGGAGAGCCATGGTGAGAAAAGAGGGTTGAGACTGGAGACAGAAGAGATCAGCAAGAAAAAGACAGAATGTGTGCACGTGAGGGAAAGGCAAATGGCCACAGTCAGCCTGGCCAAGACACAGAAGAGATAAGGACAAAGTTGGGGATCTGAGGATGGGCTCCCCAGAAACAGCACTGCACTGAGAATTCACGGAAAGTGATTTATTTAAGTAGCATTTCCAGGGCCTGGAGCAGGCTCAGTGGTTACAGTGCTTGCCTGGCATGCACGAGGACGCAGGTTCAAACCCCAGCACCAGGTAAACAATGGAGTGTAGGAGCAACAAAGGCCACATGAAAAACTAAATAAAAATGGATTCTCTCTCTCTCACTGTCCCTCTCTCTCTTTAAAAACAAAAAAAAGAAGCATTTCCAGAAAACACTGGTGCGAAAGTAAGGTGTAATCTCATGGAACAGCTCTACAGGTAGTGCAGGTCATACCTCAGCATTGTCCCAGCAAGGGAGCTGGACACTTTAGTCTGGTACCCTTCAGTGCTTGCTTAAGGACTACTCTCTATGGAATGAAAGTCCCCAAATTGCTGGCTCTCCATGAACATTACTCCTAAGAGGATTGAGGTCCTGGCTGAAAGGAGCTAAAGTATACTGGGAGCCAATGTATGGGGCCTCTAAGACAGCATGTGGGTACTAACAATACCTCCTCCCGCATCCAGTAAGTTCAAGTACCTATGGTGTTCCCGCAGGGAGGCAGCTTGTCGCAGGCTGCTCTCTTGAGCCTGTGCCAGCCTCTCAGTCACCCGCTGCTCTAACTGCACAGCCAGCTCTGACTCCATCTGGATCCGCTGGCTCTCATACCGGGCCTGTGAGTGAAGGAAGGTGGGATAACAACTCAGTTCTGTTGAACTTAAAAGATGGAGGATATAATGTAGACAAAATCCAGTACCAACATTCTCCTCACTTGCCTAAGGAATGAAGAACAAGAATTTTGCCAAAGGAGTGACAGGCTCCCTTTCCTTAAAAAACTATGTATTATTGTATATGTACACAAATGCAAAGATGCCTTCAGACAAAAGAGACATATTTATTAACCCAAGGAAATGTTAGATGGAGAAATCAAACCTGTGATATACGTCTGCGACAACATACATAGCACCCCTAGTTCAGTTCCTGACACTCAGTAGGCATTCACTGTCAGCATCCCAAGCAATTTATAATTTCTTTTTTAAAAGGAGAAGCAATTTTTTAAATTTTTTTATCTGGCCTTTGTTTCTCTGACACTTGGTTGCGTATATGGTGTTGGGGTTTGAACCCAGGTCCTTGGGCATGCCAGACTAGTGCTTTAACCACTGAGCCACTGCTCTAGCCCCAGCAGTCTGTAATTGCTGTCTCCATTTTCTCCCTTCCCATTCCTTCTTCTACTTACTGAAATTTGATTTCTGTCCAAGTATTTCACTGCAAAGAGCTTAATTTTAAATCCTATTGTGTTCATTTCTCAGTCTTCGTCATATATAATCTCATTGCAACACCTGACACCCAAGGTCTTTTTCTGCAAACTTTTCTCCTCAGCTCCCCTTATACCACTTTCTCCTCGTTCTCATTGTGAGTTTCAGACTCTGCCTTCCACTCCCTGTAAAGGTGTTCTTCATCCTCTTCTACTACTCTGTGCTAGCATTCCAATTGTTAATCATTTTACACGTATACGATAAACTTCAGCATTTAGGCCAGGTTTGTGCTACCATTTATATCTTTGCACTTCTTTTTTTTTTTTTAAGACAGAGAGGGAGTGAGGGAGAAAAAGAATAAATAATATTTATTTATTCATCTGGCTTTGTTTTTCTGACAGTTTTGTGTACGTGGTGCTGGGGCTTGAACCTGGGTCCTCGTGCATGCCAGGCAGGTGCTGTAACTGTTGAGACATTGCTCCAGTCCATCTTAACACGTCTTGAATCTATTTGTTTTTTTCATGTTGGAGATGGAATCTAGAGCTTCATGCATGCTAGGTAAGCACTCTACAACTTAGCTACATATCCTTATTCCCATAAATCTCCCTTTTTCAGCCTAAACATTTTATCTAAGATTTAAGCCCATAAACCAGTAACCTAACGATGATTTGGACACACTTCAGAGACAGCACACCCAAAATTCAGCTCATTTAGGTGTATTTCACTTCTATTCTTTTTTTAACTAGGGCCTGAACTTAGGGGCACTTTACCACTGAGCTATATCCTCTGTCCTTTTTATTTTTGATTTTGAGACAAGGTCTCATTAAATTGCTGAGGCTGGCCTCAGACTCTCCAGGAGTCAGGATTACAGAAGTGCACCGTGGTACTCAGCTCAGCTGATTGATTTTTGCCCTAACATACCTTCTCTTCCTATTGTATTTCCTGAATTAGTTAATGGCACCTCTCCCCACCAAAACACACCTGAGTTATGTGAAACCTGGAGTCATTCTTGACTCCTTACTTCTTTACTCTCTACTGGTCATTCGATTCTACTCTTTTTTTTTTTTTTTTAATAAAGAGAGAGGGACAGTGAGAGAGAGAGATAAAGAGAGAACAATTTTTATTTAGTTTTTCACATGGCTTTCATTGCTCCGGCACTTCATTGAGTACGCGGTGCTGGGGTTCGAACCTGCGTCCTTGAGCATGCCAGGCAAGTGTTTTAACCTCTGAGCCATCGCTCCAGCTCCTTGATTCTACTTCTTGACTTGCTCTCAGAAACATATCAATTTGCTCTTAACACACAGTTTACATATAAAGAGAGGGCCATAAAGGCCAAAATTCTAATTCAAAGTAGAACTGAGTGTCCTGACTCCCAATTCAGTGCTCTTTGCTCTTCACCAGAGGTGGAACATGACTTTTCCAACGTTTTCCTCCATTCCAGCGATAAGCAATCTACAGCCCAATTCAGTCCTCCACTACCTGCTTTTGTGATCAGGTAGTACCAAGACACAGTAATGCCACTTGTTTACACACTGCCAGCTACTTTTGTGGCGTAACATCAGAGTCAAGTGGTTGAAACTGAGGCTGCACAACTCACAAAGCCAAATATACTTACTTCTGGCCCTTTACAGGAAAGTCTGCCAAAGACTGTATAACTCAACTCCTTAATAAAAAATTTAAAAAGTCTGCCAAATGTTGCTCCATTATACTGCAAGGGTCATGCCTAGTTTGACTTTAAGAGTCAACACACTGGCTAGATAGAAAATGTTTTTCAAAGTCTAATTATATGACAAACAATTTTGGGGTACTTATTCTGTGCCAGGCCAAGAGCTGTTATGGGAATTTCATAAGTGAATAAAGGAATCATTGCCCTCCTAGGTCCCCAGCCTACTCAAGAGGAATTAATACAAGTTATTCAGGTAATGAGATTTATACAACAGATTGTTAAGACTGGAATCAGGTGCTTTCACCTGCTCTTATAGTGGATCCACTAAGTATATAGTATCATCTCTTTCCTTTTTTTTTTTTTGTACTGGGAATTGAATCCAGGGATGCTTTACCATTGAGCTATATCTCTAGATCTTTTTTTTTTTTTTTTTTTTTTTTTTTGAGACAGGGTCTTGCTAGGTTGTTTAGGTCTTACTAAGTTGCTGAGACTGGACTTCAACTTGCAATCCTCCTGCTTTAGCCTCCAGAGTTGCTGGGATTATGTGCCTGGCATTATGAGGTATCTTAAATAGACTTAAGTCTCTTTACTGATAAAAATAACATTAGGTCAGTCTGATAATGTGGGAAACTATCACTCAGTGACAAATGCCCTTGTGTTTAAGATACAGTACTACTCATGGTACCTAGAAACCACTGATGGGATGAATCCAAACTACCTGAAATGGGAGTGTGTGCCATGACTCCTGCCAGGCACTGTGCCATGGACCTACTTCTCTCAACCAATGAAATCCTCAAGAACCCTCTGCTGCTGACCTGCACCAAGCTCATTTCCAGCTGCAATGCATCTCTCTCTCTCCGTGCTGTGTCCAGCTCGCCTTCCAGCCGCCGCACCTCAGACTGCACCAATGTCAACTGCTGCTGGGCCTCCCGGGCTGCCTGGGCCTCCCTCTGGCTGTTCCCCTAAGAAAGGAAAAGCAAATGTGAGAACACCTCTTGTCTCTTATTTCCTGATTATCTCTACTCCCCAATTCATCTTATCCTCTCAGGCCCCGAATAAAACCTGTTTCCTCTCTCTTGCCTCTCATTTGTCTTATCTCCCCATCTCTGTTCAATGTTGCTCTTCAGCCTTCCACATATTTGATGCTCCCAGTCCTTCCTGCTGGCCCTATACTCTCAAGCCTGCTTCCCATGTGTAGCTCATCACTCTCCATCCCTGTCTCTTATTTATACCTGATATTCTGGCATCCCATCAATTCCATAACTTTGCCCTTCATATTTTCCCATTCCCCAACTCTTCTAACTGCTGCTTTTACCTTCTCCCTTTCCAGCTGCACCTGGCCCTCCTCCTGCAGTGTCTTGTAGCGTTCCTTAAGTTGGTGCTCCTTCTGGGCCCAGGCCTGCCGCTCTTCTTCTAGGGCAACCTGAAGGGCATCCAGCTTCCGATGTTCACTGAGCTGCCCAGTCCGAGCCTCATCCCGCTCTTGCTGCAGGGTGCGGCACTGCTGCTGTTCAACTTCCAAGCTCAGGGTCAGAGCCTGTCTCTCTTCTTCCTGAAGCCCCAGGAGAAAACTAAGATCCTTAGTAGGTCCTTTAGAGACCAGCGACTTGCTACTGCCAGGTACCCACTAAAAATTATGCCCATTAAAAATCTGACAATTGACAAGTTCACAGGATTATAATATAGTAGATAAGAACAAACCTCAACCGGAATCATCATTTGCTACGTGTTCTAAGGCACATTATTGTCATCCTGTGCACTTGTCAAGTATCATATTTTTAATGGACACAATTCTTTGCAGGTATATTATCTGCAAAATGGAAATAACAGGGTCTGCCTTGTGAGGATTAAAGCAGAAAGAGTGTGTAAAGTATTTAGTACAGTGTCTGGCATATGATACGTACTTAACACACAGTAGCTAACGCTATCATCATCAAAAGAAATTGCACAAAGATTAGGAAATCCAGTCTCTAGTCAGCACTGTTAGACGTGCCCTAAGACAGTAAGTGCCAGCTTGTCTGTAGCAAGCATGTGTCATACAATGACAAGTTCCAGACCTGGTCACTAACTCACATGGGCAATCATCTGACCACTTCAGTGCTAAGAAACTTGAGTGAGTCTCATTCCATATCCTTTTTGGCTATGCCTTAGACCAGAGTTCCCAAACTAACTTGAACAAAATCATCTAGAAAATTTCTGAAAATATCTGAATTCCCCAACCCACCATATAAATACTGAATCAAAATCTCTGGGGGTGGGTCCCTGAGATCTATGTTTTAAAACAATTCCCCAGATGATTATAAAGTTCTAATGAGGACATTATTTGCAGCATCTCTCAAGCTTACTTGGTGGCAGAACCTTTTCTTGTAGAATATCTAGCAGAACTAGTGCTCTAGGGAACAAATCTTGGGCAACACTGCCCTGATGCAACTCAAATTATAAACTTCCATATAACCCATCAACAGCACAGAGCTCTCTAGAAGTAACAATCTGTACTGGAATTATCCCAGCCCAGCCCACTCACCAGTGCTTCTCTTTCCCGTTGTTGCAATCTGGCACCTTCCTGCTCACGACTCAGGGCCTCCAAGGCCTCAGAAAGGCTTTGTTCCAGGTGGGTTACTGTCTTTCAGGGAGAGAGGAATACAGGATAGAGGAAATGAGGGAAATCTCTTTATGCTATGCTTCAAAAATTATTAATGGGGGCTGGAGCTTGCCTGGAATGCGCGAGGACACAGGTTTGAATCCCAGCACCATGTACACAACAAAGTGTTAGAGCAATGAAAGCCACATGAAAAACTAAATAAAATTGTTTCTCTTTCTCTCTCACTGTCCCTCTCTTTAAAAAAAAAAAAAATCATTAACAACGTAAACTTGAAACTTCAGCATCAACTAAGTGATATGAGCGTCAAAGAGAAGACTACACGATGTGGGGGAAACTGCAATGCCATCATCTGACAACAGCAACAGTGAAGGGAGAAGACAGAGAGGATAAGAAAAATTGTCAGAACAGCACACCAAGATGGAGGTCGATCTTTCGGGAACCCTAATTCCAGAGCTATTTCTTTCCATCTAGAATCTGTGACCTAGGTTCTAACACTATATGACCCAGGTCACCCACCTCCTGCTGTTTGCTTCTGGTAAGTTCTGCTGCCTGGCGTTCCTCCTGAAGTCCTCGAAGCACTTCTGTTCGCTCAGCCTCATGCCGGTTCCAGCCCTCCACCACACGGGCCAGGGTCTCAGGAAAGGCAAAGAAGATGGAATTTCAAAATAATTCTTTTTGTCCTCTCTCTACCCACAGGGGCAGGGTCAATAGTCCTCTTATCCAGCAAACCCACCCCTTATCCCAGCTCTTGGCATGCACAAAAAAATAAACCCTAACCTCCCTTAAATACTATTCCCTTAATGCTATCCCCGGACACACCCACCCACATTTTGCTACCCTGGCACCTTGTCCAGTTGCTCAATCATAATATCTTTCTTGCGGTCAGCAGCCACAGCCACAGCTAACTGTTGCTGTAGCTCTAGCACTCGGGTCTGCAGGCTTTGAATGTGGCGCTCACAATGCTGGGAAGAAGGGTAAGGAGTCTGGGTATTGCTCATCCTTTCTCTTATCATAGCACCAAACTTTCTAGCTCCTTTATTGGGAAATGGGCTGGAGACAGGGAGCCTGGGTCCTCAAAATAAAATGGGTTTGGAGAAGAGGAATAAAGAATTCTGGAGCAGAAATGTTGAGGCCTAAGACCTCTAACACCTTCCAGGTTATTCCATTTCCTAGATCTGAGAAAAACTTCCCCAAACCTTTTGGCAGAGGTATTAGTAGCCCACATTATAAAGTGTGGTAAGTTACTGCTGCGTTAAGGAGTTCATTGGACATACTGTTTAAACACAACAAGGACAGCTGGGCACAGTGGCTCACACCTATAATCCCAGAGACTCAGGAGGCTGAGGCAGGAGGATCTCAAGTTCCAGGCCAGCCTCATCAACTTATTGAGGCTCTCAGCAACTTAGGCCCTGTCTCAAATAAAAAATAAAAAGAGGGCTGGGAATGTGGCTCAGTAGTAAAGCACTCCCTGGGTTAAATTCCTAGTACTGGAAAAAAAAAGGGGGCCTTGATATCTCACCTTGCGACGGGTATGCTCCGAGTCCAGGGCTTCTCTCAGCCCCTGAAAATCTGGGGGATTGAGTGGAGGCCCTGGCCGAAGGCTGGTATAGCGAGGAAACAACTCCTCCAGGGCTTGGGCTGAGCTGGATGGAGATAAGTCCTGCAGGGGGCGGGTACTGAACAAATCAGATAGAGAACATTAGGGCTGGAAAAGCCCTTCAGATCCACCAGTCCTACAATGATATTTTATAAATAAGGAAACTGAGACCCAGAAAGGGTAGAGGCTTGCCCAAAGTCATAAAGCCAGATAGTGCTAAACCCATAAATAGCAAGCACATTGGCCTGCGATTCATTCTACAATGCTTCTTCCTCAGTATCATACTCCCTGAAGTAACTATCTCAGCAGAAGCAAGCTAACTCTTCTGGGGGAAGGAGGGCTGAGGTTAAGAGAAAGTCAGCTGATGCCCAGGTTCCAGAAGAAATACAGGGGGTCAAAGTTAGGAGAAAAAATATGAAAACTGAAAGTTCAGTGACTTCTTCCCTAAGAAGTCCAAAACCAGTTAGAGGAGAGTTAAGAAATAGAACATATAGATTCCAAGAAAACAAAGAAGCCAGGGGGACCCCAAGCAGAACTCACTTGAGTAAGGTAGCTGTGTTGTCGCTGTCAAAGGAGTCCTCATCCCGTCTCTCTGAGCCAGCATCTGGAATGAGGGAATCCCCTGTACACAGCCCAAGGGGACCACACAGCCAGGATTGGAGAAGGATAAGAACAATGACCATTTGAAGAAGAGAGGAGAGGAACTTCCTTTCTATTTCTGCCACTGTCCACCCTGACTCCCAGAGAACTAAAATCTCTCTTCTCAGAGGTCTCTCTCTACTTTCTCTCACCCCTTATGTCTAGGCTGTCCTTCAGAGCTCAGGAAAGGGGTTTACTCACTATAGACTGCATCGCGTGAGGTTTGGAGCATGGTTTGGAGCTGACCTCGAACACTTTCCATTTCGAAGATATGCTTAGAACCATCCTAGGAAAAAAAAAAGCCCAAAGGAAATACCACCTATAATCTACATTCTACCAACTGCCAGATATTCCAGCAGCAGAGAAAGCTAGAAAATGAAACAGACCCATAAGTGATGTCTTAACCTTGAGTTAGAAACCTAAAGGCCTACAGAAACCAGGAGTGCAAATGAATAAAGTAGGTAGGTGTAAGACAAGGGTGGTAAAATTCTTGCCAACGAGAGAAAATGCCCTATCTAAAATTAGCTATGTAGCCCATGGGTGTCAGGGTTCAACCTCTGGAAGTTCTAACCAGTCTGTACACTGATTAAAACATCTTTTCTATCCAACACAAATACCTATTTTCTCTACAACATGTGCAATAGATAAACTATGGTTTAGGGATTTTATGCCAAATTTTGATCCATATAATCAATAGTACAGAGCTGGAAGGATCTTAGTATA
>PVKS010033939.1:10199-21428 GCA_004027875.1 Aplodontia rufa | reverse complement strand
CATTTGTTACACCTATTCAAGATTCGCCATTCCAACCATAGAAGTCTTCCAATTTCTTTGTTGTTTAATTCTCCCTATGAACATTTATCTTGGAAGGGAAGAATTCAAAATACAATATACAAAATTGCTCCCTTAATAGCTTTTATTTATTTATTTATTTATTTAAAGAGAGAGGGGCAGTGAGAGAGACAGAGAAAGAGAGAAACAACTTTATTTAGTTTTTCACATGGCCTTAATTGCTCCAACACTTAGCTGTGTACGTGGTGCTGGGGTTTGAACCCAGGTCCTCTTGCTTGCCAGGCAAGCACCAAAACCGCTGAGCCACTGCTCCAGCCCCAATAGCTATTATTTAAAGGAGAAAATTCTGTTTCCATAATTTTGGGATAAATGATTTTATTACTAGCCTTTCCTACTTTACCAATCTAAAACTATAGAGAAACTTTTAGCTGATTAATGACCCAGAATAAGAATTTCTTTGTGGGGTGCTCTTGGTTATGTTTTTAACATTGTTATAAAAATCTTGCTATGATTCTCAATCCTGCCTGACAACAGTATCACATGGCAGTTTTTAAAAATTACGGATGCCTGGACCACACAGGCAGGTGTCAGGGACTGCCTAACCACCTGCTTAGGGATGGAGGTGGTTGATAATTATGCATTCTGTTTATATAAAAATATATGACACATAAGTTGCAAATAATAACACAACATATAATACCCTTATTTTAAATTCCACATAGCCAAGAGATTCTCACAGAATGCGCTCATTGATTTTTGCCAAGTCAACTTGAAATTGAGAAATGAGTGCAGTTCTGACCTGAATGTTGATATTTTCATCCATGTTAGTAAGATAAAACTAAAATAAGAAAGACACATGTAGGACTTTTCTGTTGTTAAGTGACTGGAGTAGGGTTTTTTGTTTTTTTTTTTTTTGTTTTGTTTTTTTTTTTTTTTTTTTTTTTTTTTTTTTTTTTTTTTTTTTTTGTCTATTCAGATAATAGTTTTTATATACTGGAAAAACACTTCAATTTTTTGCACTATTAACAATTGAACAGGTACAGAATTTTTCAGTTTTAAATTTAAAAATTGCATTATGAATTTTTTTCCATCATATATTTACATCTAGACGAGGGGTGAAATTTTTCTGTAAAGGGCCAAATAGTAAGTATATTAGGGTTTTCAAGTCACATGGTCTGTGCCTCAACCATTCAGCTCTGCTATTGTATGGTGAAAGCAGCCACAGACAATGCACAAATCAAAGCGTGTGGCTGTAAACCAGGAAAATGTTAAAAACCAGAAGATACGGCCCATGGCTCGATCTAGACATCAACAAAACTTTAAAGCAAGCCCTCATTTAAAGCATTTGCCAATTTCTGTTATATGGATATTCTAACTATGGTTAATTTCAAGTTACAAGTCGGCTCTGAAAATAAACTTGATAAGATATGCCCAGTATCACTTTGTTATATGTTTTCACGAAACAAACACAATAAGTGTTAATAACTTCAAAAGGGGCTGGAGCAGTGGCTCGGCGGTTATGGCATTTGCCTAGCATGTGCCAGGATACAGGTTTGAACCCTAGCACCACATACACAACTAAGTGCCAGAGCAATGAAAATCAGATAAAAAAAAAAAAACTAAATAAAACTGATTCTCTATCTCCCTCTCTCTCTCTCTCTCTCTGTCCCTCTGTCCCTCTCTCAAAAAAAATTCTAAAAAATACATAGGTAATAGTAAAATATAATAAAACATTTGGGAAGTGAACAGTATTTGTTACCTTTGTTTTTAAGTATAGACCTATTTAATTGTAAGTTTATATAAGATTTTAATGGTTATGTTTTACAACTGTCATATAAAATCTCTGACAATTTAACAGTCAGTGTTTGCAAGCCAGTGGAAGCTAGCCTCAGCACACTAACCCAATTAACTCACCATCTCTAGGAGGGGGAATGGAGGAGATTGCTTTTGTTTGTTTGTTTGTTTGCTTTTTACTACTGGGGTTGAACCCAGTCACACTCCACCACTGAGTTACATCCCCAACTCTTTTTATTTTTTTGTTTTGAGACAAGGTCTCACTAAGTGTCTAAGATTGGTTCAAATTTGTAATCCTCTTGTGTCAGCCTCTGGAGTCAGTAGGATTATAGGTGTATAACACTACAATCAGCTGGGACATTGATAATTTTTAAAAGGTCTCCAGATGATTCAAATATTCATCCAGGATTGAAAACCACTGCTCTAAAGCCAAAGGATGGGGACCAATGTCCATGTCTCTTGGGATTTGGAAGAGGAATTTATTCTCTGAAAGAAACTGGATGTTTCAAAGGGTTAACAATGAAAGAGGAGGCAGAAGCAAATGCTACAGAATATCTTATGGGGCAATAAACATAAAACAGGAGAATTCCTGGGACTGGAGAATGAAATTCTGGAGACAAAACTAGGGTAAATCAATCATTCCAGGTGCCAGGTGCAAAATTTTCAGTGCTAAAGCCAGAGAAGTGTCAGGCAGACCACTAGACACACTGGATTTTTTTTTAAGTTTTAACTAATTTTAATTTAAATAGCCACATATAGCTAATGGCTATTGTATTAAATTGTGTAGTAGGTACATAAAAACAACATGACTCCTTTGAAGGTATAAAATTCCAATTTATTTGCTGGTATAAAAACAATTTTGAAGCATACTAATAGGGAAATATATGAGCGTAAGAATTCAGATTCTAAAGTTAAATTATTCACTATCAAGCTAATCAACTAACGGGAATAAGTGATAGAAACTCCTCAGAAATAAGCAGTGAACTAGTGAGGGAAAAAAAGAGTTTTCCAGGTCACACTATAGTTAATATGATAGTTGCTGACACAAACAAGTGGGGATCAATGGCATTAAAGCAACCACAGTTCCTCACCTGGTTTCTCTTACAGCATTTGCAAATGGCAGAATGGGCCGGTAATAAAGTAAAAAACCTGAAAAGAACAATGCTCCTAAACTGGGGGAACCCTTGAACTTCATGTACTGAACATCATTTCCTAAACCCTTAGCTGACTAGCACAGACTATGAGAAATAAATTCTCACGTTTAACATTGAATTGCATTTCCAGAAAGGTCAATTTTTAATGGTAACCTCTTCACTGAAACTACACACATGGGGATATCATTATAAGAAACAAGTTATGAAGAGAAAGCATGATGTTTATAATGCTATTTACAAAATAAAACTGAATATTAAGAGGAATTATAGAGATGAAGGATGATAAAAATTTAATTAACTTCAAACATTCTTGCATCCCTCTTTTTGTAATGAAAAGGAAAGAAGAGTTCATAGAACACTATGCTTTAGATGGAAAGGGGTCACATTTTGAGAAATTCAAATTTTACTAATTATATGCCTTTAAAATGTGAGATATAAAGTTACAGGACTATATTAACTTGACAGAGTTGATATAACAAGACTATTCTATAATATAAACAAAAGTGTAAAAATTCCCTAAGCACCTAAGCTACTTTAGCCAAGTATGAGCTGTTCTTTTTCTTTTCTAAAACTGCAATAGCAGAGTAGTCTAGGACATTTAGCCATCTTGTCCTGACAAATAACCAATTCACCTTTTTTTCCCAGTATATTCTGAAGTATTGATTTTACCAAGTGAACTCAGACATGTGTCACACTTATCCAATACAGATCCTTTTCCTTGGAAATGTAGTTTGAACATCAATCAGCCACCTGGCCTTTCACCTCCAATTCCTATTGCCACTGTCTGTCAACTATTAAAGCCTGGCCATTTTTCCAAGTGTTATTTTTAGAACTGAAATACATAGTGACTCCTATGAAAAAATGATTCTTGGAAAACTATGTAAATGTTCAGTCAATTAAATTTCTTCATTAAAATTATTCATTTGAAAACTTGTGTATAAATCCATATTTCAGAAGCCTGTAGCTATTTCCTTTTAAAATCTGTTCTCTGAAGAGTAATATTACCAGTTGTAATATTACAATATTACCTCCAGTTTTGAGGATAACAAGATAAAAGGTAATTCTAGCTGAGTGGCAATGTTAAAAGGGTCTTCAAAAATGCACCAGAGTGTTTTTGTCTCTGCCAGAATCCAATGAGAGTTGCAGAATAACACCCACCTTGAGCTGCAGGCCTCCTGGGATCAGAGTGTTTGCTGGAAGGCTTTTAATGTGTTGGTAGACATAAGAGGAGAATTGCTCCTGCTCAGCCTGTAATTGGGGGCCAAGTTTAGAGAGATGACCTCTGTTGCTTTTGATAGCTGTCTGCAATTCATCAATCAGCCTGCTTACCTGAAGGGGTTAAATTACAAGAGTTGTTAGCAAGAAGTAATTGTTGATGTCACACCTATTAGATTTTTGAGTATCTAGCCTGATACGAAAAAAAATGACTTCAATACAAGAATTTGAGTACAGACATATCCTCAAGTAAAGAGAAGACATACACATACATTCCTTCACCAATAAATTTTATGTATGAAAAACATCAAATCTTTTCACTTCAGTAACATTTAATTCAGCCATTTACTCTTGCTGAATTAAAAATATCTCTGGGTATAAAAAGGAACATATACATCTGACAAGTTGCAAAGGACTTTTAAATTGCTTAATATAATAACATCTTCCTAGGATTTTAATCCAATGTACATAATCTACTACCATATGTTGTGCTACTATATACGTTTTTAGAATATTTTATTTTACCATGTTATAGTAAAACTTTTAATACATATATAAAATTCATTAAGATTTTGTTGACCTTTAAAATAAACCTGTTATCTCTCCCAAATATTCTAAAATGTAATTTTTTCAGTTTCCATAAGTGTAATTTATCAAAATACTTATATTTTAAACACAATGCTTTGTTCCAGATATCATTTTAAATACATATCAATGACAAACTAAAGCACATATTTTTTTCCAGAAACAGAATAGACTTATAAACATGTACCTGGGATTTTTTTTTTAATTTCTGGAATTCATTGTATTTAGGATGGGAATATGAATTTTACTTATGGATTATGAATAAGACATGCTGAAAACTTGCAAACTAATGTTTTAATTTACATAGTTTACAGATTAAAAATCACTGCCCTTCTTTGACTCTTCACTGTTTTATATAAACTTATAATTTCTGTAATAAATTGGATTCTTTTATTGCTTCACATATTTTATTATTAAAGAAAATTCATTTTAAGTATCCAGCTTTATGGCCTAAGATAATTTAATGTCCCAAAATCATTAATAAAAAAATATTAAATGACATAGGATAATGGGTAATAGACTGTATTGTTACATAAACACAAATCAATACATGGTGATGATCAAAAGAGATGAAGAACAGAAATCCATTTCATCAGTGATTTTTTAAAATGATCAGCTTTGAAATCTTGGGTTAAAATCCTGGCTTTCCCAAAATATTGACTGGGAGACTTTGAACAAGTAATAAAATCCTCATGCATAAATGATAAATAATATTGGTCTTACATATTTACAATTAGTGATTTTAAAGATGCACAATGTCTAGGCTAAAGTAGAGAGGTGCCCAGTGCATCCGTATATTAGTGTTTTGTTTTTTTAAATCTAGATTTTTTTTTGTATATCAAGTTTTAATTTTTTTTGGTCCATCTTTCCTGTCCTTACCTTTATTTCGCATGATGCAGATAGAAATTCTGAAGTACCTGGGCATAGATTCTAAAGCTCACTTGAACATCCAAAAATAAAATGGAAATTCCTCTAAGAGTCTTCCATATCCTGATACCTCACCTTCTTTCTTTCTCTCTCAACTAAAAATATGGTATTTGTCCCAAATTATACTCCAAATCCAATGTTAAGTCTGTGATTTCTATCTCTTCTACAGGGGAATTCAGGGAATTCACTGAAAGTAAGTTTATACTCTTAACTATAGGACTTGAATATTTATTTTTCCACTTGACCTAATAATGTGTGTTTGTGTGTGTGTGTGTGTGTGTGTGTGTGTGTGTGTGTGTCTACATATTAGGTAAAAATTAAATATGATTGAAGTTTTTATACTTGTAACCCTTCAATTACATTTGACTCTTTTTTCCTCTTTCTCTCTCACTGTCTTCTTTTAATTTTTATTAAGGAGTTCAGTTATTTTACAATAATAAATGCATATAAAGTAACAATATGATATGCATTTGTTCTTAAACCAGAAATACCCCACATTGCCCACACCCTAGTCTTTTGATTCTTCTATATTTAGCTCCTACAGTTGATATAAATTCTTAAATTGTGAATTTTCCAGAGTTAAATGATTGTATAGGTATTATTGGATTCTCAGGGGTGTAAAGAGTATGCTACATTGTTGATTATCTCCCTAGATCCCAACGTGTTCTCCCTCCCACTCCCCTTGACTTTTACTAAGAACTTCACAAGGATTAGGGGCATATAGACAAGCTACGTCAAAATGATTCCTATTTTTTCTTTCTCTCTCTCTCTCTTTCTTTCTTTCTCTCTCTCCCCCTCTCCCCTTTCTATTTATTTTTTGGTACCAGAAACTAATCCCATGAGTGTGTAACCACTGAGCAACATCCCCCAGCCTTTTTTCTTTCAGGGCCTGGCTAAGTTGCTGAGGCCAACTTTGAACTTCAATCCTCCTGCCTTAGCCTCCCAAATTGCTGGGATTACAGGCATGTGCCATCATGCCTGGCTGATTCCTAATTTTCTTTGGTCTTCCATGTCTCTCTTACTTGTTCCTATGTGACCAGTCTTCTACCTGCTTTAAATAATTATTTCTTCTAAACAAAGGATTGACAAATATTTCCAATAAAAGGCTAGATTGCAAATAGTTCTGGCCTTGTGGGACATAATATATCAAAAGTATTAACCCTATAGTTGCAGTTGGAAAACAGTCATAGATAATATCCAATGAATGTCATGTATGTGGTCAAATAAAGCTTCATTTATAAAAATAAGCAGTGGACTAAATTTGGTCCCAGGGCTATAGTTTGCATACTGCTCTTCCAAATACACATATTTTCTATCCTTTCATTCCTTTCTTTTAAGTAATGCTGTGGTCCAAGTTATTATTTCCTCATTCCTCTCCCAATTTGGATTACCAAAATACCTACTGATTGGATTTCCTGTCCCTAGTCTCTTCCCCTGTAATCCATCCTGACACTTCCACAGAATTAATCTATCTTGAACAGCATATTGAACACTTTGGTTTTTTTTTTTTTTAAGAGAGAGGGACAGTGTAAGAGAGAGAGAGAGAGACAGAGAGACAGAGAGAGAGAGAATCAGTTTTATTTAGTTTTTCATATGGCTTTGCTTGCTCCAAAGTACTTAATTGTGTATGAGATGCTGGGGTTTGAATTTGCATCCTCGCGCATGCAAAGGCAAGTGCCGTAACCGCTGAGCCACCACTCCAACCCCATATTGAACACTTTGGTAGTGCTCCAAGATTCTTTAGCTGGGTATTCAAGATTCAAGACCTTTATAATTTGATACCCACCTGGCTTTATGACTCATATTCCAACCAGGCCCTTCCTAAGAAGATAACTCTTCATTATTCCCATTCCCCACCCCACACACATACACACATTCCTTCTGTTTCTTAAATATCATAATCAATTAGACAATATTTATTTATCTGTAATGATCAACACTCTTATCAAAAAAATGAAAAAAATTAGGTCCAGAAAAATTAACAGACATATAACTGACAGCAGAGTCCCCATGTGACTTGCTTTGGCCAATGAAATGTTAGCAAAATCAACATATAACACTTCTCAACAGAAGCTTTAAAAGTCATTGGGCAGCTGGGCATGGTGGCGCATGCCTATAATCCCAAGAGGCTGAGGCAGGAGGATATAAAGTTTGAGGCCAGCCTCAGCAAGTTAGCAAGGCTCTAAGCAACTTAGAGAGAACCTGCCTCATATTAAAAATAAAAAGGGCTGGGAATGAAGCTCAGCGATAAAGCTCCCCTGGGTTCAATGTCCCATACAAAAAAAAAAAGAAAGAAAGAAAAGGAAAGATATTGGGCAGTTTTGCTGTTGCTGTTGCTCTTTCCCTTGCCAGGAAAACAGCAATTTCCCAGTAGAAGCTGTTCCTTCAACCTCTATCCCAGACTGAGAAAGTTGTACTGCAGAGAGACACAGACAGCCTGTAGCCAACATGTACAATGAGCAAGAAATATTTTGTTTAAAGTCAAAGAGATTTAGGACTTGATGGCTAAAACAGCAAAATCTAGCAAAAGCTGATTGATAAAGTGCTTTCTACTCAGTCTTTGCAACCCTATATAACTCATCTAGAAGTATACTAATAGGCAGCCCTTAAAGGTAAACCCAAATGAAAATGTATGGCAATTTCTATTACGCTTCCTGGTCAACCAGATAACTTGGACAAAACTGGAAACCATAGGGAAGTAACAAAGCATAAAGTATGTGGTGTGCATGTGGGTATGTAGGGAAAGGGTCTTAAAAGAGCTAAAAAGAAAGATAATATGAAAACCAATAAAAGAAGATGGGAGAAATTGAAAGGAGGTGCTGGGGGAAATGAGCAAGGAAGAAAGAGAAGCAAAAGATGTTAAAAGAATATTATTCATACATTACATGCATGTATGATATTGTCACAATGAAACCCATTATTCTGGTACACTTAGTATGCACTCATAATTAAAATGAAATAGAAACTGCAGATCTATTAAATTAGATAAAACTTGAATGAAACGTCAATATTATTCATAAAAGTAAAAGCCAGTGACAAATTTCTTTCATTTTTTTTTTATTTCTGGAATGAATTTCTACCCTTTTCATGGTACTGTTAATCCTATAAGAAAATTGTAAGATTTAAAAATTGTAAATGACAGGTGATTATGTATTAGTCAATGCTTTCAGCCTCATATTCCCCATCAGATCATTATCCTGAAGAATGACAGATAATAGTATGTAACACACCAAAGCTAAACACCAAAAGGCCAGGTGGCTTGCTGTTATGGTTATTCGATGAAAATAAAATCCAAAAAACAAGTCGTAAATGGTGAATTCCATTTCTAGAAAAACTTTGGTTCTCTTTGAATTCATCCCCAGCTTCATGCAACTCAGGAAGATATTTTACGCACTCTTCAAAATCTACCAAGTATCACAGTGTATTCTGATAGTCAATAACATTGCCCTCTAATTTTATGTCTTTTATCTTGTACTATAGTAAGCCACACACACACACAAAGGAAGAATTTCAGACTGATTTGAGAGCATTTTTATACATGACTGGTTTTACTGTCACAATCCATACCCTTTAACTGAAAGGGGATCTCATGTGACATCAGAAATCAACCAACCATACAACTGATGATGTCATGATGTCATTTGCACTCTAAAGGGCTATTGGTTAAAGATTTAAATTTTCATTTGGATAAATTCTGACTTATTTCAATTTTTTTCTATCATATTTGCTCTTTTCCTTGGCCCCAGGATTACATGAATCATAATTAAACCAGTTATCATTTTTTAAATTCAAAATTATCAAACAATAAGTTATCAAAGACAACATAGGAGAAAACATCAAGAATACTGCCAATGATGTTTTGATGATGTTTCCATTCAATTTTACTAAAATTTTATGTTACTTTACATATTCATAAGGTATTTTATCCTCAAGTGCTATGTTTTCATCTCAGTTATTATAACATGTCACCCCCTTAAAGACAATCCTGCACATGAAATAACTCATGTGCTAAAATCAGGTAGGTAATACAATATTCCTGATTTATTTTACATGATATGATTTTTTTTCAAATCATGGATGTTGCTAAAAGAGGAAAAGTGTTCTTTAAAATTCGTTATCATAAATCTTTTTTTTTTCAAATCCTTTTTTTTTTTCTCACAAAGGCAACGTGAATAGAGGTAAAAGAAGACAAAACTTGACCTTTTGTGATCCCAGCATTAATGGGTCTGTTCATAATTCAATCTATGTGTGTGTGGGAGCATCCATGTGGAAACATAGAAGCCTGAGAGACATAAAGCCTTTCCCTTTAAACATTATCTGACCCTATCAGTCCCATTCACAAAAGAAGGCTTACGTATGCATATGCTGAAAAAATGCACCATCTCATTGTGCAACAAAAAGCCTACTCGTTCTCCATGGAAATGCGCACGGAAGTGACACTTACACAGAATTTGAGAGATTGACAAATGCAGAAGGTAGCAAAAAAAAAAAAAAAACTAAATATTCTGGTGAGGAAAGAAGCCAAACTTCTGAAAGAATGCAGCTATACACGTTTATAGCCATACACATAGGGTTTACATAACACATAGAGAAGTTTGATCATATTTATGGAACACATGCATATAACTCTTGAATTCAATTAAATTCTCAAGATGATTTATGTTCAGTACAAGATATTATTCAGTTTGTAATCATTCTAAAGAGTATGCATAAAAAATTTGCGCATTTCTGAGTCATACACTGTGAATACTGTACTTTGCCTATTATTAATGACATTTTGTGGATCTTCTGGTTTTTCTAGTGACGGGTTCAGCTGTCAGCCTGAATTCTCTGTGGTTTTGAATCCACCCATGTTATTAAAGAGAATTCTAGAGCACTTTACACAGAACTGTCACTTGAAATCATCAGAAAGTGTGGCAGCCTCTATGCTAGGAACATCGTTGTGGCATTTACCATACAGGATGGCCTCAAAGCCATGTCAGCACTTCAGCTTAAGACCAAGAAACTTTCTAATTAACAATGTATTTAAGATGAGTCAAAAGGTGGGTAGAGAGATTAAAATGTGTATTTTAAAGCTTCCTGAAATATTGCTTCATTTCAAGCCCAAGAATATAGGTTTCTGTTTGTTTTTTCAGCTTAAAAAATAAACATAATTCAGAACTAATGAATGAAGACTGAAAACGACAGAAGAACCTGGAAACAAGGTTAAGTTACTCTTCATCTGGAAGCTGAGGTGCACTGTAACTGCCTCCTATTCTTGGCACTTCAACTACTACCAAGTTTTTAGAAATTTCCTTGAAACTTTCCAAAACACACTGAGCCTATTCTCACCCCCCACCCCCACCCCCAGAGGTCCTTTATGTGTTGCCTTTAGGCCTATCCAACAGTTTAACATTCCCGTCCTCATTCCCCTCACAGGGTAAGGAAGGGACAATTAAAAATAGACACAGTTTAAGTGTCCTCATAACTCACCTGGCAATAGGGATAAGTTGATGGCAACAGGACAATGTCAACTATATTTTCTGAGGTACCTTGT
>PVKS010033939.1:0-10099 GCA_004027875.1 Aplodontia rufa | reverse complement strand
CTCTGCTCTGAAATCCATCCCCAGGTTGGTACCAATGAGGATATTAAGTTAGATCCATCCTTGAGAGTCACAGAATTCCTCTGATGACCAACTTCAGCTCAAGGATACACTAGATGCTTTGTCAAACTGTTCTTAGACAGCACAGTGGTCTAGGATCCTTCCACCAATCGTAATTTCTTCTCTCCCTTACTTTGGGCTACGTCTGCATTTTCGTCTGACAGGTATCTTGACTTTACCCAGCACTCTCAAAGACATATCTTCCAATAAACGTTTACACATTTAATTCCATTGCGTTTTTTTCTTTTCGGAGAACTTAAATGGCAATAATAAAGTAAATACAAATTTCCAAAAAGCTTATTTTAGCATATATCATCATCTCAAAGTGGTTCGACTATACATGCATTATTATTTCCAATTTTTATGTGGTAAATTTCATGAAATAAAGTAAAGTTTAAAGTTAAAACTATAGGCAGCAGAACAGGAGCTAAATCTCAGATTTTATGATGTTTAATTTGGTTTTTGAGATATCATATTTGTGTAAAATCTAATTTTCCTTTAAATTTCCTCTTTTTCTTTTCCATCAGGATTTGACACCTTGTTTGTGAATTAGAGCTAAAATTTGATGTTGCAGACTTTTTCTAGAGCAAAACACTAGAACTTATACATCCAATCTAATATAGATGCTTTCCAAGTAATCACTTAGAAATTATTCTCATAGCCTCGTTGGAGGTAGTGATGTTAAAAAAGAAGAAATTCTCATAGATTGTGGAATATATTTAGAGATTATTATGCATGCACACACATCCCTTTTATTTGGTACTTGACTTTTGAAGAAAACAAAATACATTTTGAGCCATACCTAATAACGCAAGTATGTGCCCACATAGAGTACTGTAAAGGAAGAACATCGAAGTGCTAAATAAACATAAAGATGATAATAAAGAAGAAATACCAGAAAGTACAAATATTATTGTATTTTGGGGAAAAGACAACTTTTATTTCCAATGTTATTAATAAGGTATCATTAAAAATTATATATTTAGGATAATGATCATTTTCCTGGGCCACTAAAGATTTTAGTTTAAAGAAAACTGTAATTTTGCATAAAATATCAAAAGGCAAAATAATAATAATGTTTAAAGAGAGGAAAGCATTTAATCAGTTATTATTTTAGATTATTTCTATTTAATCTCTAATATTAATTTATTTTATTAAAGATATCATTTTAATTATACTGATTAATATAGACAGTTGCATTTCCCAAAATTTAAAAGATACATGGCAGATTTATTTAAACTTACTGCAAATGCAATAAAACTCCCCAGTTGCAGTAAAATCTTTTTCAAACATAATAAAGAGCAATATTTTTTAAATCTGTAACTAGTGACATAGTTTTATAACTTGTTACTACTCAGTAGAATGAGTTGGAACTAAAATTTACATAACTCATACCTTTTAGAAATTATTCAAGTTTAATTTTTCTTACAAAACATTCTCTACTGAGAATCCTAATCAATGTTTACATCATATTTAATACCAGACATATATGTCCCAAATGTTAATGTAGTTTTGCATAAGATTTGAGTTCACGCGGAAAAATTTGATGCACTATCTTTGTTCGTCTGTTATGCAATGTATGGTTAGCAAAGAAGATGTAATCCCAATGACAAGAAAATATTAAAACCTTAAAACTTGGATAGACTACTTTGTCCAAGTGTCAAAAGAGAATGATGAGAAGTTCATCTTATTACCATTCATATTATTATACTCCTTAAGTTGTTTATAGATTTTATTTACTGACAGTAGTACTTGGAAATTAGCAAATTTATGTTTAGCCCTCAGAAAGATTCAATGCTTCTGCATTCCAGAAAACTACATGAAAATAATTTCCCCCTTTTGTCTAACACCTATTTTGTATTATTCTTCATTTATGGAATATGCTGTCAACGTCACAGCATGAGCTTTGGAGAGAAAGTTTGATTTAATAGTTCTTCATTATAATATTGCCTACAGAATCTTATGATTAGCTCACTTAGTCTTGACAGTGTAAACTACAGTTTTCCCTTGGTAAAAGATAACTTTATTAGCATATCTAAAATTTAGAACAATAATTCTATTCTTAGAAGTTAGATAATAAAAACCAGATTTAGATTTGTTTAAAATTTTTTAAAAATGTGTTTTCCCTATGTTGGCATCTGGTTTCAAATTACATGTAATAATTTACTAATTTGGGAAATGTATGCAAAAATATTCATAAGATTTTTCAGAAAATCATGGCTTGATTTATTCTTTCAATCATACAATCTTTTTCAGGTTGCCTATATCCATAAAATAATTTCAAGTGTTATTTTATCATAAGTTATTGTCAATTAACAATAGTTGATTTAGTATAACACCTAAAATAAAATTTACCTTAATTTTAAAATTAAATCACTGTTAATTTAGGATAGCTAACAAATAAATTCCTTACTTCTTCTTGTGCTTTGTGGTGTTCCTTTGCGGTCATTGAAAGAATGACTTTTTCTGTAATTTTCTCCTTCTGTTCATTGATGGCCAGGCTCAACTAAAAGAAATAAATAAATAACATGAAAATAGGCACTTCTTACTGACACCTAATACCAATATTTTATTCAAACAATTTGCATAATCTTGAAGGTAATTTATGTTAATTTTATCTATACATATATGAAAGTGAACTTGCTTAGATTAAATAGAAAGTTCATTTTTATATTTAAAACATTTAACACACACTGAATTTTTCACTCCTCTTATTGCTTTCAGGATTACTAAATATAACTTGGGTAGGGCAAATTCCTAATTACAGACATTAGATACTGATAAGTAGCTTCAAAACATTTTTAAAATGAATTCCCCATGTTTTCAAAAAGTCTGGCTGATATTCTATACTGCAAGTAGGGAAAAAATTGGCTGCTATTACATCGGGATAAGAAGCCAAAGACACAAAGACATAAGTGTCACTCTAGAATATGCTAAACAATAATATTTCCTAACAATATATCATGTACCTAATACCCAGAACCTCCAACATATTCCATTATGAAGTTAGATAAAGGTCTTCTAGGATTGCTTTCTTTCTTTATAAATAATCTTTGTGGAAACAAAATGTGATTTTTAACAAAAGAAAAAAGTTAAACTCAAGAATATTCATGTAACAGACTGATATTAGTAGAAAGAGAACAAGAATCTAATAGAAAACTGTCTGAATTGGAAAATTAACAATTCTTAAGCAACAGACTTGCTCTACCATATGTCCTTATTGAGAATTGTGCCAAAATAAATAATAACCATGTTTCTCAGTTTTGTTTTGTTAATGATGCTGTTATAAATAGGGTTTCTATATTGTATCCAGGAAAATCATGTTAGAGTTTACATGAATCTCTACTCCATATCCTGACTGAAGATGGGTGCCTCCTGTATATGGGATAAAGTGGGAGATGTGACTTCAACAATATGTCCTCCTTCATCTAGCTGCGAACAGAAGCTAGAAGAATAGTAACAAATCTGTGAGAGTCTTATCAATGATATGTGATACGGCTCAGTACATCAGACATTCTGATTTGTTAGAGGAGGGGATCTAGAAATCTTCAGGTGATTCTGATGATCACCCTAGGAAATGAATTGACAACTATCTCTGCAAAGGGGAGGTCAGTCAATATCTTAGGATTTGGGGGATGGGAGGTGGCATACAGTCTCTAATACTCAGCTCTGCCATTTTAGCATGAAAGAGACAATGCATAAATGAATGAGCATCCTATGCTTCAGTAAAACTCAAACAAAAACAACAACAACAAAAAGGCGACAGGCTGAATTCTGCCATCAGGCAGTGGTTGGCCAATCCCTGTCCTAGATCTAGAACTGCTATAGCTTTCTTTTTAAAAAATTACCAGGTAAGGGGCTGGAGCGGTGGCTCAGCGGTTTCAGCGCTTGCCTGGCAAGCACGAGGACCGGGGTTCAAACCCCAGCACCACGTACACAACTAAGTGTTGGAGCAACTAAGGCCATGTGAAAAACTAAAGTTGTTTCTCTCTTTCTCTGTCTCTCTCACTGTCCCTCTCTCTTTAAAAAAAACAAAACAAAAAAAAATTACCAGGTAAGACTATTCTTAGGATCATTCTCTCCAAGGAATATTTTTTCCATGGATAAAGTGATATAAGAATTAAACACTTAAAACTGGTGCTCAACTTCCACACAGGAAAGCCTATGTGTGAACCCTGGCACAACACACCGGTCTCAAATTTCTGGTTATTTATCAGAGGACTTTTCATTTCAGGAGGAGGAGAAGGGTATAGAAGACAGTGAAAGGAGAATATTCATCAGCTCATCTATTCTTTACAAAATTAATTTCCAAGTGCAAAACTTTAAGAGTAGATCTTTTTTTAAAAGGGAAGTAAAACAAAACAAAAAACAGAGGCATGAAATTCTTTGGTACCACAGCAGGTAAGTCAGATTCTAATGAGGTTTCCCAGGGTTGTGACATTTAGAACTGCTTCCAAATAACTATTTAAAGGGTAAAAATTCTTTACCTTTGAAAGCACCACAGTTGGAAAAAATCACCTCCACTCTAACATCCAAATTCCAAAGAAATACTCTACCAAGCTACATAAGTGGAGGGAAAAGCCTAATGAGCATAATGTCAGATAGGAAAGGAGTCCAGGAAGAGCGAAAAATCAACAAGTACAAAGGTACCCATACAGGATCTTTTCCTGGAAACAGACAATCTACTCCAAAAGAAATATTTTAATGTGATCATTTAAAGAAAATTATTGAAAGCAAAAAGTCAATTGAAGAGAGTGAATTTTCACCCTGAGGTACTAATAATATGCAGTGCTAATGGCATCTTTCCCTCAAAATCCACAACACAGTAACAATAGAATTCTTCTCTCCTACCATTTTTATGAGAATGTCTTATATCTTCATTAAGACTAAATGCCTTTTATTTGCTCTCAAATATATGAAGTAAATTTTTGTTGATGAAGTTGAGATTTCTGAGGCTGATTTTTCATGTATTAAAGAAGGTCGAAAGTTCAAAAATTAAAAATCAAAACCAGAAAAAAGGCTACGTTTTTATATAACTGAAAAGCCAAATCCTCATCAAGTCAGGGAAGGAGAAACCAACTTTGTTCTAAATGTATCTTGCCCCTTTTAAATGTGAGAAAATGTCCCTAAATATTCCTTATTCACATCAAAATCTAACAAGCTAAATGGCAAGGTTCAATTTACCATTTTTGCTAGGCCTCAATGTTATGATTTGAAAAACATGTTACAAACTTTAGCCATCCATAATTAGGTTACAGTTGGGCTCATTGAGTACTAATGGGAACCAGAACAGAACACGAAAGAGACTAGTCAAGAGTGCAAGCAGAAAGGGAAGAAATAAGAAACATAATGGATTTGTCAAAGAAAACTGAACAAAAATGCTTCAATTAAAGAGTCTGGTTAGCTAAATAGAAGAGAAAAAGGAATAAATTCACCTCAAACAGTTCAAGAATCAAGAAAAATTGTCCACAAAAGTATATCAATAGATTCCAATGAAATAGTTGCTTGTGATCTTGCAGACTATATATGTTTTATTTAAAACTGTGAACACTAAAGTTTCAGGCTTTGTTTCCTCTCTAAAACTCAAAAAGGTCATAGTTGAGTAACATACAAGCCTATATAAAACACGTGACCCCTTGTGATATAATTAAAAGTAATTTTAATCATGAGGAAATCTTTGAATACTTGTTGGCTCAGGAAGCTTTCCCATGGACATCCTAAAGAGGAAAACAGGCCAAAACCCTCCTGCTGCAGAAATATAGTCAGAATAGCAGTGAACTTGTCTGATGTGCATCATTAATAGCTGGTGACTTTCTACCTCCCCTCAAAATATTTTGAAGTTTTTTTTTATAAAAATCATACAGATGGCATAACAATTTATATAGGATAAACAGATAAAATATATTTTACAGGAAAATAACTCTGGTCACTATTGAGTATGATTATTAATATAATTTGAGTAAAAGGACAGTAATTCAAACAAGCTGGTATATCCTGTTCATGTAATTCATACTGACATTTCACATAGGTACTCACAAAAGGGGGAAAGGCCTATTAGCCCAACCAGACTCTCATGACTCTGAATTGTGGTTCTCCAACTCACTTTTTTCTGTGTTCAGAACAACTACTACCTCAAATTCGAAGTACATGATATGTGTTGCGTATAATGTCCTTAACAAATCAACATGATCCGACAAGAAAAATGAATCTGTACATGGGAAATCTAAGCTTTTCACTAGTAACTATTGATCTATTAGCAAATTATTTGAGCCATATTTTACATGCAGATCAATACAGGCAATACAGTTCAACATAAACAATGGGATAATCAGCCTTCATATGTATTGACAAGTTTCCCAATGGTCTGTTAATATACAAAAGACTGGGACAAATTACTTATTTATATATACAAAACATGGTTATAAAGGCCAGCTGCAGGTATTTTTTTTTGGAAAGTGCATTTTAATAAGGTCCTATTCAGTTACAGAACAAATGGGAAAGAAGTAGTTTGCACTACAGAGTTTAGCGCGAGAGCTTTCTCTTTTTCTAACCACGAAATCAATCATTTGTCCAGACTGTGGGAGTCAGAGTTAGTTACTGAAAAGAGCTCCGTATATAAACAAGTCAATAACTCATTGTGTGTTATTGTCGAGCTAAAGAAGTCGCCTTTCAAAAAGCTGCCCCTGTTTCTCTCAGAATGAATGTCACCGTATTCAGGGACTGGGAGAGAGTCTTTTGTTTCTGCCATTGCTGGCTCCATTTATGTATGGGAACTAGAGGTAGCAGGAGAAGCTACTATTTCCTATCCGGATATCCAAGAAAAACTCTGAATTTCATCAGCCTAAATAATTTTTTATCTGGGAATGCATATTCAAACTGATAAAAAGTGGCCACTCAAAAATATCTGGCAAAGGAATGAAATGATAAGTCTTCATCATTTTTAAATGTTTCAGGCTGATATTTTTTGGTTCCCTACCTGTCAAAATTCAAGCAATGGATTGAAAAGTTTGAATGCACAAAATCAAACTGATGAACAGGTCAACATGCCAAATAAATGCTATCTGTTCTTTCCATAAACAGAAAAATTGATTCTTGAGAGCCTCAAATGGGGTTATCAAAGTGTATATGTATGTATATATGTGTTTATATGCTTCTTTTATTCATCTCAATTAAAAATAAATATGAATCTATAAAGAAGGTGCTGCATTTTGGAAAGGTTAATAGAAATTCTTTAAGGAATGATTTCACGTACTTAATATTTGTGATAAGAAAATTCCAACTATGTTTCACTTAAAAGTTAATTTAGATATTCTTTATAATTTGAAATATAACTAAATTCATAAGATGTAGATATTATCATAACTTTATTTAATTCACCCTACTATTTGATAAGTAACTGCTATTTATTCAGAATCAGACCAAGGAATGTGAAGAAGCATAAGAGAAGATTTTAAGGTTCGTAATTAGGCTGGGCAAATAACAAATACAACTGTGTTTAATAAATGGTCTTTTTCTTTGCTTCTGATATCTTCAAGTGAAATATAAGTTCTTAATTAGATAAAATTGTGGCAATGGAAAAGTGGTAATTAAGAACTTTAACTGAATCCCATTAATCCCAGTTCTCCTCACAATTTAGAAAATCACAGCATTAAACATGATCGCATGCTTCCACATGCAAAAAACTGTTATTAGATATTTTCCCAGATACAAATAGGTTAATAGCAAAGAACAATATGATTGAGGGACTGATTTTATAAAAAATAATAAAAATAAGAAACAATATTTCACCTGAGGCAGATCATAATTGCTAAATGGTGGTGTAACAATACAATCTACAAGTATAAAAGCCAAAAATATTTAGGGTGAGAGTGATTGGAGATGAAGAGGTATAAATGTTAAGTAGTATCTGTGTAGGAAAAGAAGACAGAAGTGGTAATAAAAATATTTATTACTATTGATTATTATTATTATTAATTGTGTGGTGAAATTAGTTCTAAGTAGAACTAGCGAAATGGCTTGACATGGTTTTGAGTTGGGGAGGAGAGAAGACCAGCTGAACCTTGAGGGATAAGCAGAGAAAAAAGGCATAGTGGATTCAATCAGCAAATCAATGGTCTGATTAGAAGAAATGTTTCATATAGGGGAATAAGGTCTAGACAGTGTGAACCCATACTTTATCTATTTCTGAGTTAAATATGAGGGAGGGTTATGTCAAATGTCTAGTACTATAATGAGGAAAGAGTCGAGGACTCAGTTCTTAGCTCTACAATGCCTCCACTCCATCTTCTCAAGCTATACATATTTTAACTCAGTTCTAGTCTTAGAAATGCCTATTTAGTCCTGACCTAGCTCCCACTTCCAACAACATAGTCTCATTTATGTCCCTTCATAAAGAAATTCAAGAGTGCCACTTCTAGGAGTAGAGAGGGAGCAGAAATCCCTCCAATTCAAAACTGGCTATGAACTTTGGCTCTGCCATGAATTAGTTTTGAGGCCCAGGGCAGCAGTGACAGCTAATAATAGCCCAGGCTTTCAAAGTCAAGGATCCCTCTTCCACCCTTGCTAAGCCTTTGAAAGAAGCTACTTTTCCAGAGCCTGTAGTTTCTTGAGGATTGTTTGTTTCAAGAGAGACTCTTAAAAACACATCATTATATTTTATAACTAGCAAAATAATACATAATAATCATTTCTAAATTAATATTTTAAAACAGTTACAACTTGTCTAAAAAGAGGCAAAAGAGAATTCTCCAGAATACTTTACCTGGAATTTATCTGACAATTAAAGAAACATAAATTTATCTTTTCTGGGGTTTTTTTTAACTAATCTTTAATTCTAGCCCTTCCACATTCTATGGGGACAGAAGTGCTGAGTTATTTCTGACTCACTTTCTGCCTAGATATTCTATCATATGGGAATGCCATATCACCTAAATTGAACTCATCTTGGCCTATTAAACTCTCTACTCCATTTCTCCCACTAGTGCCATTTTGAGGAATTGTGCTTCCCTGGCCACCGGGTGAGTCCCTGAACTCAGCCAGACCAATCAGCCTATCTTAGGAGAGGCAGTCTTATGTCATCTAGACACATGAAAGGTTAGGAATAATTGGTGCCACTAGCAGCCCCCTAAAGAGATTGTCCCTTAGATCAAGTTGTCCCCTCTCTTTCTTCAACCCCTTTCTTTGGCTTCTCTTGAATTCTATGTGCTATCAGATGCCATTCTATTAACTTCTGTTTTTTCCTAGGTTAGCCTGAAACATTGATTTCAAGCAATAAACCCTAACAGATGTGTTACATATTGTTACAAATGCCTCTTGCTTTAGGACACCTGAGTGCCTCTCCATTCCTTGCAATCCAAAGTATTCAACTCTACCATCTTAATCATGTCATAAGTTTAAAGCCTTCCTCCATAAATTCTAATGAGTATAATAGGAGCAGTTGTTTAAAAGTCATCAACATGCTTTTCTTTTAGGCCTTTCCAAGTACAAGACTGCTTAAACTACCCCAGACATCCCTAGGATTTGCGACCTAATATTGTTTCTGCTACTTACAATGAAATGGTGTGAAAAGACAAATTATGACTATTGCAAACAAGGCTGCTGCATTGAGAATTTGCTTCTCAATAACACCCTTCACTCTCCCCAATTAACATAAAAACAGCTAAACTTAGAAGATAGCCCATACATCCCCTGCTGTGACACACAAGTCAACTGTGAAGCCTCTGCTGCAGTCAAAAATAAGGTGATGGAATGTAGAAAGACAGTAAAAACCCATTCCTTCTGTCCTTGAGGAAATACAGGAAGAAGGCCTACAGAAAGGGGCAGCAAATAAAAAAGGAAGAGTAATAGACCCTGGACAATGAGAAAGTTGGTCTAGAAACATGAGTTAAATTCAGATAAGATGTAATGCTTTACAATCTAATACTATTTTTAGAGTTATAATGGGAAGGGGAAGGGAGGGATAAGGGAGGGTAATTGGGGGGGGCACTCCTGGGGATAATTGCAATGTCCAGAATATATACACATCTTATACACATTTTATATT
>PVKS010033938.1:0-21313 GCA_004027875.1 Aplodontia rufa | reverse complement strand
GGGGGAGGGAGGCAAAAGCTGACCCTTGGGAAGTGCAGCTGAATATGCCCTTCAGAGCAGAACCATGTACCAATGGGCAGGGCTGGCACGGGGCCTTGCTGGAGAGGGCACCTAGTGGCCAACAGCCATGCAAAGGTGCTGCCATCGTTGGTAAGAGGACTGGCAAGTTTGGACCCAAGCCAGGGGCACTGCACACCTATGGGGGTGGGCAAGAAGGCAGGAGGAACCCTGGAGGGTAGGGGGCTGGAGCTGGTGAACAGCTTCAAGCCATCCCCTCTGCACCCACTTCAGGTGCCAACATGGTGCTGCTGAGTGCAGATTGGGACAGCGAAGTCAGCTTAGCCCTGCTAGCATTCTGTGAGCCAGCACTGGGGCACTGGAGTTCCCTCCCTGCGGCAGGGCCGGGCGTGAGTGGAATGTTGGGACCACAAGCTCTGACACAGCACTCTGGGAGCCGAAACACAGAACTGCTCCCAGAAGAACATGTGCACACGCAGGAGCACAGGGTCACACCCAGGGTTCCTGGCTTTGCCTCTGGGAACAGCTCCAGAAGAGGAAAGACCCGGTGCCCACCAAGTGCTCAGGGCAAGGTCACCGGTGGGAGTGCTCTACAAATGGGGAGAAGCCTGCACCAGGCCAGGGGGCCACTGCCAGACAGAGCAGCTGAGCAGAAGAATCGGAGGAGCACAGGCACTGGAGGGATCCACGATGGTGGTTCTCTCTGGGGAGGTGCCTGGGAGGTGTCCCCAGCAGTAACAGCTGTGTTTTGCGCAATGCTTAGAAAAGTGTGTAGAGAAGAGCGTGTACTGTGGCTGAACTCAGAAAGGTCTCCGGTCAGGACAGCGCCACAGGTTAGCAAAACCTGTGATGCAACAGAGGCATGTTCACTGCGACTTAAATTTCACCTGTATAGGGGCCGGAGTGGTGGCTCAGCTGTTGCAGTGCTGGCCTGGCATTTGCAAGGACATGGGTTCATAAGCCCAGCACTATGTACACAATGAAGTGTCAGAGCAATGAAAGTTTCAGGAGAAACTAAAGAGAATTGATTCTCTCTTTCTCTCTCTTTCACTATCTCCCTCTTTAAAATTTTTTTTTCACATGTATAATGAAGCCATCTTAAGTTAGGAAACCAAGTGGTCAGAAAGAACCAATTAAAAAAAAATTCCATGACAGTTCTTCAGTTGCAACTGTAGCCCTTTTCCGAACCCACTCCCATTTTTTTTTAAAGGAAGAGGGACAGTGAGAGAGACACAGAGAGAGAGAGAGACAACTTTATTTAGTTTTTCACATGGCCTTAGTTGCTCCAACACTTAGTTGTGTACGTGGTGCTGAGGTTTGAACCCGGGTCCTCCTGCTTGCCAGGCAAGTGCCGAAACCACTGAGCCACCGCTCCAGCCCCAACCCACCCCAATTTTCAATTAGCCAATCACAGAGATTTTACCTGAGCTCCTCCAATCAGAGAGAGAGAGGGTCAGTGCTTCGTTAGAGATAAATATTGGGGGGCTGCCTGCCCAGGCATGCTTGCTGGACTCCTTTGTGAGCACAGCCTTCTGCAGAACTTTGCCTTGCTCGCCCACCTCCAAGCACCCACTTCTGAGCATGTGACTGATTTTCTTACAGCACCCCAGTATTTCTGACCATTTTATTTCTAACACAATGAACAATCCAAAAAGGGAATTAAGAAACAATTCCATTTGTGAAAATCTCAGGAGGGATAAGATTCTTAGGAACAAACTCAGCCCAGGATGGGAAGGACTTGAGCACTGGAAAGACAAGCTGAAGAAGAGGTGACACGAGATGGTGCCTGTGCCCAAGGAGAAGATGCCCTGTGGATAAGAAGCCAGGGCTGCCCAGGTGGGTGACAGATTCAGGGCCACCCCTATCAAAACCTCAGTGTTTCTGCAAAAATAGAGAAGTCCCTCCCCAAATCACATAGACTCTCCAGAGACTCCAAATAGGCAAACACTCTCACAAAAGGACAAAGTTGGAGGATTCATATTTCTGATTTCAAAACCATCACAAATTGTGTGGTAGTAGCCTGAAGACAGACAGCCCAATGGGCTGGAATAGAAACAGAGAGGGAGCTCTTGCACACACAGCCGGAAGATCTGTGGCAAGGGCGCCAAGAACCTTCAGCGTGGGGAACCCGAACCCTGTGTGCGCTGGAGGAGTAGAAAACGGGGTGTTCAAAAATAGAACGGCCACAGGGCACAGCAGCTCCAAGAGTCGGAAGCAGGGACTTGCCCAGACGGCGAGGACCCGAGCTCACAGTGGCCCTGCCCTCAACGGCAAGAGGTGGGAGCACACAACGTGGCAGGCATGAGGCCAGTCCTAAAACAGAAGTCCTGGCGCAGGCCACAGGGTAGAGGGACCACGAGGACACTGCCACCTGGAATGAGCCAGTTGCAGAAGGACAAACATTGTAGACTCCACCTGTCCGGCCGATCTACCAGGACAGGAAGCAGAGCTGCAGGGCTCAGTGGAGCGGGGGACAGCGCTTCCACTGCATGAGACGAGGAGATGGTTCCGGAGATGGTTCCGGAGACGACTGCACTACAGTGCAAGGTGCCTAGTGCCCCTGGGCATGTTGAAAACGGCCGCCAGGACAGATTTTGTGTCCTGAACAGAAAGTCACTGAGAGTTAGATCAGTGTGGGTGCACAGAAGCCACATGGGGCCAAAGAGGGCAGTGTAGTGTGGACAGCTGTCAGCAAGCGGGGAAGGAGCAGGAAGGTGGAAGGGCTCCGGCCGCCCTGCGAGGGAACATCCCAGGAGGTGCAGAGCTGGCCTGACCACGCTGGTTCCTAGGGAGCAGGCAGCCCCTGCATGGCTTCTGCACAGAGCAGGAGGAAGCCTCCAGTTGCAGGCCCCTGTGCTGGACAGGGCTGCTTCCACTTGGAGAGGGAAGTCCCACCACCAGCCAAGCAGTGCAAAGGAGAGGACGCTCTCAGCCAGCACACGCGGGACGCTTGGGGCGAGCTCCAGGCTGTCCCCTCATGGAACATCGAGAGTCCTGGACAGCATGCAGATGTGTGCAGGGAAAGTGTCACAGCAAGCCCTATGGAATAGCCCACCCCACCAAGGATGGGGACGGCAGCTTCCGCTGAGACAGTGCCCTAAGGACACCAGGAACACAGCAGCAGCGAGGAGGGAGTCAGGAGCCTCCGCACACACCAGCTCTCCTGGTTCTCACAGCAGCCTCCAGTGAGGGTCCTGCCCTGCCCTGTTTATGGATGAACGGACTGAGGCAGAGTAGGCGCCAGGCAGCTGCAGTCCTAGTGAACCAGCAGTTGCCCGCCACTCAGGCCAGGAAGCCACAGCACCAGAGCCTGGGGCTGCAGAAGGAGGCACAGGAAAGCTGTGAGCAGGGCCAAGCCGCAGCCACCACCTGGAATTTGCAGGTGAGAGTGGGGTATGGAGCACCCGCTGGATTCTGGGCATCCCAGGGGAAGACCCCTGAGGGCTCCCCACTCCCAGCTGGCCCTTCCTGCTGGCTGTGCACATGTGCAAGCCTGTGGCCACTACAGAAGACCACCGGCAGGACTGGGGACCCAGGACAGGCAATGTCAGACCTGGCTAGGGACATAGCTGAGGAGCTTTTCCCAGGCAGAGGGGGCAGGCTGGCCTGATGGGCCTCTTGTCAGTGCCAGGAGCCTTGAAGGCCACGGCCCACACCCAGGCACTAAACCAGGGTACTGTGTGTCATTCTTCACGGCAGACCAGGTTTGGGGAGACTGGCACAAGTCTCCTGGGGAGGGCAGCTGGCCTTCCATCACTGTGGAGCCACAACACCAGCCAGCACCACCCCTCCCAGGACTGCAGTTGACTTTGAGCTGGAGGAGCTGGACTTCCCGCCCTGGGTCCTACAGCCCCCTGCCCCTGCTCAGTCCCTGCTGGAGCCTGCCATCCTCTGGGTGCCCTGCAGTGGCCCCCTCCTCTAGGAGGCCCCCAGCCACCCTCTCAAGCCCCTGGACCCCTGGCTGCAGCTGAAACAGGTCCCTGATGCTTTGTTACGTTGGGATACCAGTGAGCCCTGGCCTGGGGTCCAGTGGAGGAGTGGTCACCCTCTGTCCAGGTCCTCACAGGGGCACAGACCTTTGTGTTCCCAGAAACGCATTTGAGTGGGGGCTCCCATAGCATTGGTGTCCCCCTGCCAGGTGGGCAGTAGAGTAGGGACACCTCGGGATGCCAGAGACTCAGCCAGGTGCTAGGCTCCCAGGTCCGGGGTGAGGGTGGACTGCAGCTGCATGCCCTGAGCAGACAGGACAGGGTGTGGCTGTGCTGCCTGTACCTGCCTCTGACCCTTGCCCCCTGCTGTCCACCAGGACCAACGTGTCTTTCCTCACGTCTGAGGGATGCAGGAGACCTCATCCTGTCTGTGAAGCCCAGGTGCTGTGGAGCCAGCGTGGTGGCAGGGCCTGGACAGGGGCCGCCCTGCATTGAGCCCCAGCCTGCCTCCACCAACCCCTGGCTCCCTCCTGTTTGGTGGCCCTGTGGCAGGGCAGTGCCTGGGTTCCCTTGAGGACCTTAGGGCCCCACTTCTGCAAATCGGTGTCCCAAGGTAGAAGCTCCAGTGTCCTCAGCCCTCAGAGGTGATGCCCCAGACCAATACCGGACCCGCATTAACTTCTGATTCAAAGTCTCCAACTACAGCACAATGGACTTTTGACATACAAATATTAAAAATTAAATTTCCCGAGTTCATTATCTGATAATTAGAACTAAATAACATCTTAACTGAGAGGCCAGCCCCACGCAGATCAAGTCAGTTCCATTTAAGATTCCATTAGACCAGTGTCGGAGCAGTAAGTAATGGACCATAAAATTTAATTTGGAAATGATCTCGCGCAGTGATGGAGCGATAGCATTCACAAAGGAGGCGGGCAGCCACGCGGCCAGCGGCTCTGCAGCGAGACGGCTGAATTCAAAAGGAACGGCTGCTATGGCCCGGGAGGACATGTGTTCCACGCTTTCTTCTCCTTTCTCGGGCCCTGCGGTATTTAAAAGTCAGAATTGACCAGTGTAGCTCCGTGTAATTACAAAGATCCCCTTATCGGAGTCTATTTGCAGGCGCCTGGGAAGGAAAGGCCTGATCCATTGGCTGTCTCGGCCTCATTTGCATGCGTGGTAATCTGGTGGCTGCAGGTAATCACTGTAGCTTTCTGCGGCACTTGTGATTCTTCACGTCCTGCCTGGGCCACCGGGGCTGGCCTGGTGAACTGGGGGCCACTGGAGGCCTGTAGCTGCATGGGGCTGAGGAGGAGTTGTGTCCCATCCTTAGTGGAAGCCCCAGCCCTGCCAGACATGGGGCAAACGCCATTGGGGGTTAACTGGGGTCCTTGCTTGAAGGACCCAAGGACGGGGGAACATGGTCTGCACTTCTTCCCACACCCTCTGCCGCTGCCAGAAGCCCTCCCGGGCTGACACTGGACCTCCCCGAGGCACACGAACATGCTCCAGGGACCTTCTTCCCTCCCTCCCCCGCCTGAGGCCCTGGCAGCGGGGCCAGTGATTCAGAAGGAGCAGGCTGGACCACAGGCACTGGTATTGGCCCAGTAGCCCCTTTCTGGTGACCTTGACAGACCACTGAGCACAGAGCTTGGATTCCTCTTGGCACAGGCAGGAGGGACGGGGTGACGTGGGCTCCTTTCCAGAGCCCTCCTTATTCCAGGGGGTTGGGGGA
This sequence comes from Aplodontia rufa, assembly GCA_004027875.1. Lineage (NCBI taxonomy): Eukaryota > Metazoa > Chordata > Mammalia > Rodentia > Aplodontiidae > Aplodontia > Aplodontia rufa. The sequence continues at coordinate 15,631 of PVKS010033938.1, read as the reverse complement.
TCCCTGGGATGAGCATCGCAGCCTGTCAGTGCCATTGGTCCCACCCTGTCACCAGGTGTGCTGGGTCCATCTGGGGTGCTGAGAGCCCTGCCCCAAGCCACCAGCCACCTTCAACCATCTGGCCTTCACTCTTCTTTCTCATACAGGTGTGGACCAGTGGACACGATCCCTGTGGCCTCAGTGCACTGGCCAGGCATAGTCTGTGTCTAGGGAAGAGCCCAGGCTCTGAGCAGCCTGCTCTTACTCTGCACATCCTAGCAATCAACTGCTGGGTCGTCAGCTCCAGACCAGGACAGACACGAATGACGCATCCCTGGACCTGGTCAGGAGCTGTGCGAGAGGCAGCCTGGGGGAGAGCCGGGGTGCTCTTGGGGCCTGGGGGCCCTGGAGGAGACAGGCCCTCACTCCACTCCCTTGGCAGACGTGCTCCCCGGGAAGCACCTGAGATGAACTCATGTTCAGGGCGCGGGTGACCCCATGTTCTTGCCTCCTCAGTCTCACAAGCAGGCGGCTGGTGTTATCTGAGAGCAGCCTCATTTGTTACCTCTTTCTGAATACACCCACTCCCATTGTTTCTGTAATTCTTGGCAATAACAACTCTTCCCCTAATGAAACCTGCATTATTGGAAGGTTACAGTCCTGACCCAGCGGAGATTAGCTGTGTACTCTGTTATTACTACATATGTAATTGTATAATTGATTTTAAAATTTACTTTTGTGTTCCCACATCATAAAGTAAGCAGCCCATTAGGGGGAGAAATTAATTAATATATCTCTACTCGTTTCCACCCCAGGCAGTGAGCGCACAAAGGGGAGAGGTGCAGGTTGCAGAACAGGGACACCCACCTGGGTCATCCTGAGGTGGCCTGCTGTCCCTGCCATGGCCCTGTCCCTAACAGCCAGCATGGGTCTCCCAAGGGGCTGGGTGGCCTCGCCTGGCACCACATGCCATGGCTGGCAGCCCCGGGGCTCAGTGGCTCTGCCCCCTGCTGGGGGTTGGAGGTGAGGCTGGTGGGCTTCTGTTTAGGGATGGTGCCTCCCCCAGGCCACGAGCTCCTGCAGACTCCTCACCTCTGGGTGTGGAGTAGCAGCAGGAGTCAGGAGACTGCTCCTGAGCATGGGGACAGCCTCACCTGGAGTGGGGCAGGGCAACCCTGGCCAAGGCACCCCACATCGTGGAAGCCAGTTTCTTCAGCCTGCTTCTGGCGGGCTTGGGCAGCACCCATGGGAGCCAAGGACCGTGGGGACCCAGCTGGTCTCATTGCCAGGGGAAGGGTGCAGTCCACCCTGATCCAGCCTCAGGAGCAGGGCCCTCTTTTTCACCTGGGTCCTGCGGGCCCCTGGCTCACCCACTGACCCCCAGACTCCCCGAGTGGCAGTGGGGATTGGAGGGGAGAAGACCACATGGGTGTGGGGGCCTGCACCTCATGTGCCTCTAGCAGCCCAGCCTGTCCCTGCCCAGTCGACCTTGCACTCCTGGCAGGCCCCACTTGCACCTGCACCCAAGGGCGCCCATCCCTCACCTTATCACGCAGTCTGAGGCTTTCACCCCTTGAGGGGACTCAGCGCCCATAAATCACACGTCAAAACACTGTTTTAAGGGTGGCTGCAGAAGACAGTGTGCTTCCTTTGCCTGGCTGAGACAGGAGCGACAAAATACATGTGAGAGGGCTGGCTACTTCATCACTGAGACGAAGAGTCGCTGCAGAGATCACGCTGCTTAAAAAATGTGGCGGTGACTTGCAAATATGTTTTTAGAAGCAATTTTATTACAAACTGTCCCGTCGGGTAGAGCCTGGAAAATTATGGGGCGCCGTGTTCATCCCTCAGGCCCCGACAGCAGTGCGGGCTTGTTAGTGGGGAATTGATCCCTGGAGCTGGCGGAGGCCAGGCCAGGTGTGGGCCGAGAACTCCACCTGGCCTGGGTCCCTTCCCAGCCCAGCTGCAGCCCCACAGCCCTCCATGTGCATCTGGCGCTGCCCATCCCTTGAATCCTGGCCCCTCTGCCTCCTCCCCACTGGTACCCAGCCGAGAAACCCAGAGAACAGACCAAGGAAGCGGTCGGGAAGCTGAGCTCAAGGCTTGGCACTTGTGAGCTGGTCCAGGAGAGGGACACGGTACAGGGTAGAGGCCCAAAAGTCCAGGCCTACATCCAGGAGCACCCCCATTCCTAAGGTGCAGCCCTGCATGTGGACCCTGTGGGTCTTTCACCACCTCCTGTTTCACGAGACCAGAAATCTCCTGTAGCTCCTTCCTCCTCCTGTCACCCCTCAGTGACAGCTACCACAATGGCCCCAGTAACTTGCCCTACACAGTCCCCCTACTGTGGACTTGCTCTGGAGACAATACTAATGGGCCTGCGTTCCATCTTGGCCACTGGCTTCCTCTTTCTCCCCACCCTCCCCCATCTATCTCATCAAGTGCTCTGGGGGGAGCCTGCCGCTGGGTCCTGTCTACTCAGCCCATGGGGAAGTCTGATGTGGCCAATAGGCATTGAGCATCCAGGACCTGCCAGTAGCCTGGGAGAGGGCACAGAAGTGAACTTCCACCATCAAGTGTCCAGATGCCCACAGCCACGAGTGACAGCGTGCAGTTGTGGGAGGGACTTGGAGCCAAAACCACCCTGAGAAGCTGCTCTGATTCCTGAACCTCAGAAACTGGGAGATGAGAAATGCTGGTTTCTTTTAAGTCACTCCAACTATAGGTAACCTATTACACAGCAGTAGACACCAAGAACAACCATCCTTACCTCATCATCCACATCGTTATCATGACTGATACTATTTTACCACCATTGCCATCGTATCTACCACCACCACCATTATCACCATGACCACTAACATCATCACCATTCCCACCATCACCACCACCACCACCACCACCATTATCACCATTACCACTAACATCATCACCACCACCACCATCACCATCATCACCATGACCATCATCACCACCACCACCATCACCATCATCACCATGACCATCAATATCACCATCACCACTATCATCACCATGAACACCACTACCATTATCACCATTACCACTAATATCATCACCATGACCACCACCACCACCACAATCACCATCACCATGACCATCAATATCACCATCACCACCACCACTCACATCATCACCATGACAAAAATCATCAGCACCAACACCACCACCATCACCACCATCACTGCCACCTCATGTCAGCAGTAACAGCATCAACCTTGACACCAACATGCAACTTGGGCCAGCAAAGAAGGAAGAAGCGTGGGACTGGGCAGGCGTAGGCTTCCCTGACTTCAGCTGGAGCTCTGTGGGCTGCTTCCCTGAGATATGGCTCCAGCAGTGTCTACTCCTCCACCCCTCCATGTTCTGGTCTCCAAAGTGACCTGGGAGTCTGAGTCAGCAGAGGGGCCCATGAGCAACCTGGTTTGGGAGGCAGACTGGAGGTCGCTGCTCCCCAGTTCAAAATGGGTGTGTGTCTAGAGATGCTGAGGTTAATTGTGCCACCATAAGAGGCTGGGGTATGGGCCAGGTAGGCTGCAGGCAGCAGGGCAGTTGTCCCCAGTGGACTTCTCAGTTCTGCTCTCACCAGGGCTTGTCCACTGAGCCTAGGAGCAAACCCGCCAGAAGGTGGCGCCCACCCAGTTCCCTGCTCCTCTCAGGACCAGGGTTGTGCAGACCCGGCCAGAGCCAAGGCGTCCTGCTCAGCCACAGCCAGACAGGGAGTGGCAGCTGCTCAGAAGTCCCAGCTCCTTTGGGTGGGCCTCCCAGTGCTTGGGGACAGAGAGGGGTGGGCCGTGTGGATGGGAGGAGCACTTCCTGCCCAGGGCTAGCAGAGCTGCCAGTGAGGGCAGACCCCAGGGTGGACCCCTGGGCTGCAAGCACACACCCTCCGGGGCTCCACAGCTGACTGACCCGCTCAGCACAAGTGTCTGGGACACCTGCTGCGTGGAGAAGACCTGGGTGGCATGAGGAAGCAGATGACTGAATGAGCACACAGGCCCCATCGTCATTACCACAGTGCCTGAGGTGTGGCCACTGCACCCTCCAGCGGCCCCTGCCCAGTGTGTAACCAGTGCAGGATCTGGGAGGATGGCATCTCCGGCTCCCATCAGGCCCCGCAGCCTGACATTACCTGTGGAAGTGACTAACACATGTCCCCTTTAACCAGGCCATTAATTGATAACACTTAATTAATGTGCCCAGGAGAGAGATCAAATGAAGATTGCGTCCCGCAGCGGCCACGCGTATTGACTTTGTTATTCCAATTAACCATCGGCCAGAGGGGCCTCTGGTGAGAGACTTCACCTCGCAGTCACCCTGAGCGCCTCTGCGGCACTGGCCCTGTGCCTGCTGACCCTGCTGACCCAGCAGCCCCTTCCTGGCCGACGGCCCTCCTGGCGGGGCATGGCTCCACTCAGGATTCTCCATGTGTGGTCACTCTGAGGCCCATTAGAGGGGCATCCTGCTTGCAATTAACCACTTTATTTAGGACATATTTCCCCCTTCAGAGAACAATTGGATTCCTGCAGCCTTGGAGAAAGCAAATGACCTGGGGCGAGACTCTCTGTAAATCAGTAGGGTGGGCAAGTCCCACAGCAGCAGGACCTGGCGGGGTTGCTGCCCTGGATGGACAGCAGAGAGGCCTGCAGAGATGGCCCTGAACCCCCTGGGCCTGTCTGTGCTGGAGCCTGCCTCTGCCCTGCAGGGAGGACTCCCAGGCCAGGCAGGCCAGCTTCGACCTCACTGTGGTGCTGGGACCCCTCCCCGCCTCCTTTCCCCCTCCCTGCTCTGTCCCCTCCCTGTTCCCTGTATGTCCCTCCCAAAGTAGCACTGCCAGGAAGATGCCTTATCACAGCCACCCTGGAGTCCTCAGAGGAGGGGGTCACTGGTGAGGGCAGCTGGGGTCCCAAGGACCAGGCGGAGCTGGGGCCACCCCACTCACAGGCTCCCAGAGGGACAAGAGATAAGGAGGAGGGGCTGGACCCGGCCAGTGCCAGTCCCTGGACTAACTCCTCTGCTTGGAGAGGTGGCTAAGGCCAGGCCTCATGCCTGCTCCCCTCCAAGTGGGCATGTTATGGGGCCTGAGCCTCAAATGTGGATTCAAATGGCCGGTGTAAAGTCCCGCTCAGGGCAATGAAGGCCTCAGCCACTCAGGCTGCCTCGATGTGGGTGTCAGGTAAGCAGAATAGGTGGTGGCAGGGGGCTTCCTGGTGCAATGCCTTCCCTGAGTACGGAAAGCCTGTCCATCCTGGTGAGTGACAAGTGAAAGTAGTCTGCCCAGGGAATGCTACGCAGCCCCAAAGAAGGAACCCAGGGAGTCGGGCTAAGTAAAAAAGGCTATACTCTAATTCCGCTGGTGCAGGGTGTTTAGAACAGCAAGTCCCTGCGGACCTAGAGCAGATCTGCCACTGCCAGGGACAAGGCTTCCTCCTGTGGTGAAGAGTGCTGGGGTCAGGCAGCAGTGATGGCTGTCAGCTCTGGGGGGTACACTAAGAATCATGGAATCCCACACTGTAAAATGATTGTTGCCCCCCACCCTCCCAGTGCTGGAGCCGGAAACCAGGGCCCCCCATCTGCAATGCAAGCCTCTGCCCCTGAGCCATGCCCACAGTCCCTGAGCTGGCATTCCTACCAGCGGGGCTGGACACAGGGAGCCCTCCACGCCCTCCTCCTCAGGGAAATGCAAATCAATTCCACAATTAGACATGCATTAGGATGGTGGGGCTGCAGGCAGAGGGGGGTCCGCTATCTGACTGTGGTGTGGTCTCATCAGCCTGCACGTCAGGACCTGCAAATCCTGAACAGGTGCATTTTGTACTTTAATCAGGCTTTTTTTTTTTTTTTTTTTTAAAGAGAGGGAGACACAGAGAAAGAGAGAATCAATTTTATTTGGTTTTTCTTCTGGCCTTATTTCTCCAACACTTTGTTGTGCACATGGTGTTGGGGTTCAATCCCTGGTCCTCACACATGCCAGGAAAGCACCATACCTGCTGAGCCACCTCTCCAGCCCATGATCAGGCTGTCTTTAAGGATGGATCCGGCCTGGGACCACCCTGCTCTCTGCATCCTTGGCAGGTGTTTCCACCCTGGCAGGCATCGGTCTCATGCTCTCTGGAGCCTCTGGCTGGATGTGACCCACTTGTACCCTGCATGGAAGCAGTACCTCCCTCCTGGTGCTCAGAAGTTAAGGTGCCCCAGCCCAGCAGGGAGTATGGAGAAGGCAGAGGAGGCTGGAGAGCTCAGAGAGGCACTGGCTAGGAGAGATGGGCCCTGCAGGCCAGCACGCTCAGGTCCTTGTGTGCAGACCTGTGGCAGGGGCCCAGGCTCTGAGCATGGTCACACCCTCCTGCTGACCCCTCCTCCTGTGGCCAGCAATCCCCTCAGGGCTGGCTTTGAGCCCAGCTCCACTGCTTGCCCTGGCAGTCCTTCCCACCTTGGCCACTGTCTTGGTGCAATGTAGTGAGGTCCAGGTGTTGTCCTGCTCCAGACCATGGGGAGGCAAGGTTGCTGTACTGGAGGGGATGTCCCACTGGAGCCCATCACGGAGCTCCAAGGATGCCTCTGCCACTGTCCCTTGCAAGGGAGTGGCTGGGAGCCCTGAGGCTCAGGGATCCCTAAAGCAGGGAAAAGGAGGGGAGGGCTCTAAGCAGGGCTACCTGCCCAGAGAATACCATCCTGCTCTGCCCAGTGCCCAGCCCCAGGACATGGACAGAGGGAGTGGAACCCTTCTTTCTTGCCAGGTGAGGCCACGCTGGGCAGTCAGCCTAGCAGGGTTGGCCTGCCCCTGCTGGGTGGGCCTACTGGGCAGTCCTGTCTGATCCGCAAGGCCGACCTTCTCCAGCTGCCAACCCGCCACGGCCCAGGGAAGCAGGATTGCCCCAGACAGAGAACAGAGACACAAGTGTGAAAAATCGGACTGACAGGGCTGCTGGTAGCTTGTTGAGTGAGTGAGCGAGCGGCTGGGAGGAGATTTACATTTATATAGCACATTTCACCAGGCTGGGGCCAGGGTCTGGGCACCAGCCCCGAGAGCACAGCTAACCCTGGCCTGTCCACTCGCCCCACGTGGGTTCCGCCTATGCCCTCCAGACAGGCCTCTGCAGAGATGTGAGGGGGACGAGCAGGCCGCAGGGACCTGGAGCCTGGAGGGCTGCATGTGCGCTCACCACGGATCCTCTTCAGAGTGTGGGGGCTGCCTCAGGCCACAGCAGGGCATCCAGAAATGAGGTGCAGCTGAGCTGCATCCCCCAGATCCACACGTGAGCCAGGAGGCAGCTGAGATGAGGCCTCCACAGAGTGACTGAGGTTATGTAGGGTCTCCAGGGGACCGGACAGGTGTCCTTGTAGGAAGAGACGCCAGAGAGGAAGCCATCTGCAGGCCAAGGGGCACAGCCTGGAGAGCGATGACCCTGCTGTGCTTGCCTCCAGGGTTCCAGCCCCAGAGCTGCTGCCTCTGAGCCCCCAACTGGGGAAGTTCCCCAGGCAGGTGGCAGTGGCCTCAGTGCCTTCACATCCCTGGGCACAGGACCTCGGACAACAGCAGGGGCTGGGTGCCCAAGGGGGCTGGGTCAGCACCAGCCAGAGAGTCAGGAACAGAAAGACCATACACTTGGGTGCAGATCAGTGGGGGAGCTGGGTACAGACAGCTCTCATGCACCACTGAGGGATGACAGAACAGCCGGCCAGTGACAAGAGCACGCTGGCACTGCCAGCACTGGTGTTGGACCTGAGATGGCTTGGGACTGGACCTAGTGTGCGTAGTAGGGAAGTTAAGCAGGGGAACAACGGCAAAGCCCAAGGAAGGCAGGCCTAGGCTCCAAGCTCCAGACCTGCAAACAGGGAGGGCTGCTGGCCTGACACAGAGCCAGCATAACAGCCATGCCTGAGAATGTGAGCAGGCAGGAGGGAAGGCTGGGCCGCCTCAGCCCTCCACAGCCCCACTGGTTCTTTCTTCTTTGCAAGAGCTTTTATTTTTTTTCTTTGCCAGAGTTTTCTTTCTTTTAAACCAGTATCAGCCTTGCATCTCCCCCTGCCCCACCTTTCTTGTTTGGGGGAGTTCTGTTCGTTTGAAATGCTTGGTCTCATGTACTCCCCTGATCAGTCTTCCCTGGTGTCTGCGTCGCGTGGGGAAGTTTATCCCCACTGAGTGTCCTCACTGCAGCTCGTTTCGACATGAGGGGGTGCGGAGAGCCAGGCAGTGCCAGGCAGTCAGATTTTATCCTGTTATCCACTTAGAGTCCTCTAGAGCCCATCTAGTGCCCTCTAGTGCCTCAGTGCCCACCCCAGTGCCCACCTAGTGTCCTCTAGTGCTCCCTACTATCTATACGGTGAAGTGTCCTCTAGTGCCCACTCCAGTGTCCACCCAGCACCCACCTAGTGTCCTCCAGTGCCCACCCCAGTGCCCATCCAGGCATAAGTCAGATCTCTAGCTTGAGGCTGGAGCCCAGGTCATGGTGTCACTGGGCAGGCCTGGTCCTCTTTGCTGTTCCCAGAGCCACAGCCTGGCCACTAACTCCTACTCACCCTTGGCTTGGTGGTCCATTCCCTGGCAGAGGGCAGAGGTCAAGGCAGACTCCTTAGTGGCCCCTCCTCACCTCCCAACCAGGTGGTTCTGGCCCCACCTACCTGCACCAAAGTGGGTCCTGATTGGCCCACATCAGGGGCAGAGCAAATCCCTGGCTGCCAGGACTGGCCAGGGTGCACCAGGGTGGGGGCCTAGCAGGATGGTCAGGGCCTGGGGTACCTGCGGTAGTCCTGAGCTGGCTCTGAGAGCCTCAAGCCTCCTGCAGACTTGGGTAGGGCTCTTGGGACTGGAGGCCTGGGTGGGGTTATGGGGGCTGCCTGGGGGAAGTAGACACTTGGACAGGGGGTCTCCACTGCCACCAGGGCCACCAGGGCAGCTTCTGGAAGAGACTGGAGGGTGAAGGGTCACTCAGTGGTCACATGAGGAAGAGCATTGTGGGGAGCCCCTGAGGGCTGGTCTGGGGACTGGAGTCATCCCGGGACACCAGGTCCCTTAGAGGGACACATGGTCTGAGGAGGGATGACAGGTGTCCCTCTGCCCCCATTGAGGAGTAGGGGAACCTCTGGAGAGACCATCTGGGGGCAGACAGGCCTATTGTTGGCTATGGATGGGGGACTCAGGAATGTGAGTGAGGTCTCCGTGGGCAGGCTATGGGACAAAGCTAGTTCCTAAGAGCAACTGACCCTAGCACCAGGGCCACTACTGCCATTCCAGGCCCACTGGAGCCTCAGGTGGTTGGCCTCAGTGGCCACTGTGGTGCCCAGGCTGTCCCTAGGCACTGTCCAGGCAGAACTGCTCCAGGATGGCAGCTCAGTGGCCACTGTGGTGCCCAGGACATCCCCAGGCACTGCCCAAGCAGAACTACTCCAGGATGGCAGCTTCCGCTTGGGCTTTGCCTCCATTTTTTATGCCACCCCTGAGTTATCAATCTCCACTCCCTCAAAGACAAATGCCGCGTCAGGCCGGCCGCCTGGACCCCCTATTTATCACCATTTAATATATATTAAAGTGCTCTCACCTCTGATTGTGAAAACAAACAACGAAGTCTGCATCAATCACGGGCAGCAACAGGCAGGAGGCGTGGGCAGGGCAGAGGCTGGGGTGCGGGCAGAGGCTGTGGGTCCTTGCCAGGGGCTCCAGGGTGAGGACACCCCCTCATTCAGCCTCGGCCACCCCAGTGAACGAGGCCATGGCCATGCAGACCCATTCCCTCCCAGCCTGTCCCCCAACGAGTTCATCACCAGCATAGAGGGGGAAACTGAGGCAGAGGGGGTTGGTCCCTGACCAGCAAGGAAGACACTGGTGCCCTGGCATGCATGCCTGGACAGGTCTCAGTCCTGCACACTGCCACTCCCTTGTCCAGCCTGGAGTACCTGCTGAGACCCATCATCGGCACAGGTGGTCTGGGATTTCAGGAGCCACCAATTCCCCTCAGAGCACAGTCAGCTTAGGAAGGGGAGTGGTCCTGGCTCTCCCTCCTGAAGACCTTGAAGCCGTGGCCCCCATGTCAGAGGTGGGAAACTGAGGTACATCCATGATAGAGCTGGCTGGACCCAGGGCAGACTTCCACCAGGAGAGAGAGCCAGGGAAACACCACACTCAGATCTCTCCTGTAGCCAGGGACAGTGGAGTGAACAGAGCCCAGGGCTGCCTTGGACTTACCCTGTGGCCAGAACAAGCAAGACTGCCAACAGTATAGCTGGGAGCTCCAGGCACAGTGGCATCCCCACTGATGGAGAAACTGAGGCATGGGGCCAGGCAAGCTCAGACCCAGGCCTGCAAAGTGCACCATCACCCCTGCTCCAGTCAGAGACCCAGGCCTCCTGCACACCCCCTGCCCTTCTCCCTGTTTCCCTGTTTCTCATCACCACCAGCCACTCCCTCTCCCACCCCCATAATAAGCCGGCCCAGTCCCGTGGGGGTGGAGCCCCTGTGCAGCCTGGCAGTGGGGGCTGTGGGACTGCTGTGGGAGGGGAGGGGCGCAGGCTTGGGCCACTAAATCAGTCCACGCCTGTCACCAGCTCAGGCCGCGGGAGCCGCCCGAGCGGAAATAACAAATGGCTGTCATTGTGGAGCCAAAACCTGTGATTATAATTATCACACCCTCGGTGACCTTGCGTAAACTTTAATCCCTCTCCAATGGAGCATTTAAATAGCCTTTGCTGCACGCACAGAGGCCCAGCCCGCCCGTTGCGCCCCCGGCCCCAGCTCTGCTCCCCAGGGCAGGGACGCCTCTGGAACTGCTTGCCTGCCTGGAGCCACTCGCTGCTGCGCTGAGCTGGGTGCCCCTGACTGATCCCGGCCCCCAGGCCCCTGCTGACTCCAGCCACACCACTTCACAGCAGCCAAGGCGGGGGGTGGGGTGGGGTGGGGTGACTTGGCCCTCACGGAGCTGGGGATGCAGCCACCCGCCAGCTCCTGTGGAGTAGGGGCCCTGAGACCCCTCATCTAGCCTATGGGTCCTGTCCCTCTGCTTCTGCAGTCACTGCCTGGCCAGCCTTGGAGGTCCAGGCCCTCAAGGACACTTTGAGGTTCCGACTTGGTGGCTTTGGCTCAAAGGCACCAGAGAGAGCCCTGTTGTGCAGCTCGTGGGGTCCCTCGAGAGTGATTCCCTCTAAGGACAGGACCCAGACATGCAGAAGCAGTCCCACCCCTGCTGGACGGCCCCACCTGGGAGCCCTACTGGGTCGTGAGGCATCCAGACATGGGTGCCCTGGCCCCCAGCACTCACACCTCCTTCCCAAGGCTCCCCAGTATGGGCTGCTCCCAGGTTGGGCTTTGGACTCAGTGAACCTGCTGGTGCTCAGTAGACTGGACGTCTGAATGCTCCGTCCAGGCTCTCACACATGTACCTTGGTGGCGGATGGTCTGAAAGCTCCCTGAGCCCCTCCCTGGCCACAAAGACTGCTGGCACCAAGGCCAGGGGAGAGGTGACACTAGGTTCAGCCAGGGCCCATTCTGCCTACCTGGAAACCCACCGGTCCTTTTCATGCAAGAGCAGTCATGGGTGGGACTTGCTAGGATGGTGCTAGGATGGTTCCCTGCCCTCGGAGAGCCTGGATCCCTCCCAGGGTCCCAACCGCTACAAGGGTGGATGTGGAGGCCAGCCCGGCCCCAGGCAGTACTCCCCAGCTGTGTCCCTTGACCATACCGTTGTTCTGCAGGTCCTCTGAGGGCTGTGCCCAAGCCTGCTAGGTGCTCCCATGGGATGCTGAGGGCCGGAGCAGAGGGTCCTCAGTGCCTATCCCAAGGCACTGGCCAGGCCTGGCATGGGGGGATTCTGCAGCTCAGTTTGAGTCCTTGGCCCTCCACACTGGTGTGGAACAGACAGCTCCCCCAGAGCTGGAGAATGGGTAGAGTTCTTCCTAGGGCTCACACCCCACCCTGGGGGCCCGGAGACCCTAGACCTGGCTGTAGTGGTCTGTGCTGACCCCGGAGCTGACGGGCCAGGTGCTATCCAGGGGCCAGATGCTGTCTGGGGACACCGTCCAAACAGAGATCCGCCCAGCAGCAGATCGAGGTGGGAGAGAATTTCAGGCAGAGGGAGCCCAGGTGACAAGCAGGTGGCACAGCCTCTTGTCTGCCCTCACATCTGTCCCCGTGCGCTGTGACCGCTGGTGGTACCAGTGACGCATGGCCATCCTCACAAGCCTGGGTGGGGCAACCATGCACTCAGGCCCCCTGACAGCCCCTCAGCCTGGCTCTGCTCATAGCCTGCAGGGCCAAAAATCCCATCAGCCACAGCCCCTCTGCTACTGTCCCATGTTTGTGTCCCTCAATACACCTGTCCTGCCCTTTCATTGCTGCTCCCTGCCCCTGCTGCAGCACTGAGTCTGGTGCCCCCCTGCTCGGGGTCCCAGTTTCCCAGGGGGAAACCCCACAGCTATCCTAAACAGCCTGGCCCTCACTCTGCTGTCCCCCAAGCATGGCCAGAGTGGGCAGGATGTGGGCAGAGAGCCCTCCCTGAAAATCCCCACACCACACACAGCCAGACCTGCAGGGAGACACACCCAGGGCAGGGCCTCTCCTACCGGCCTCCGGGGCAGAACTTAGGTGAGTCCAATGTGACAGGGTGGGCAGAGCAGGCAGGCCTTGCTGAGCACACACAAACACACACTACACAGCATGCACATGGAGGCACTATGCCTGAGGCACACGTATGCACGCGCACACGCACGCGCACACACAAACACACACACATACATACACACACATGTGGGCCCAGGTTGGGGGAGCTGGGGCAACTGGTGCCTGGGTGGTTCAGCATGGCCTTAAGGGCTCCCAGGGTCCAGGACTGAGCCTGGGAAACCCTACACACAAGGCTGCAGGACCCAAAGGGAGGGCTGAGAAGTCAGAGGCCAGGTGCTGGGGAGGCCTGGCCATTGGGTGGGTCTCAGCAGAGGTAGAGGAACAAGTTTCCCCTGGGCTGGCTTGACCAGGAGGTGGCTGGGGCCAGGTCTGAGCCATGACACAGGAACAGCAGGGGAGGGGCAGGGGGATTCCATCCTGCCCAGAAGGCCAGGTGACAGGGTAGGGGAGAGCCCGCAGTTGGGGGACCCACTAAGTAGAGGCCCTGGCCCCTGAGCTACGGAAGGAGGGGTGTGGCTTGGGTGGGAGCCCTCAAGGGAGAGGTCTCCAGGCCTCCAGATCACACCTTACTGTCCAACCGGGCCAAGGTCAGCCCCACCTGTGACCTCTCACAGATAAGGAAGCCAAGGCTCAGGCAAGGATCATGGGGGCCACACAGGAGCTGGTCAGGCTGGAGGCCCTGGCCCACCTCTGGGGGAGGCTGTGGTGGGTGGCCAGCAGGACGAGACCCCAGAGCTCAGCCTCACCAGGCCCAGGCCCAGGCCACTCGCTGGGATTGCCCACCCCTTCTGAAGCCCACAGGACTCCCCCAGAGGCTCAGAGGCACCTGACAGTGGGGTGCAGGCTGCTGTGAGGAGAAGCCCCACCCCACCTCACCACTCAGTTGGGCCTCGGTTTCCCCGTCTGTTCTAGGTGAGGGCAGAGCCAAGGTCCCCATGGGTGTATCTCATGCGGCACAGACGGGGACCCTCAGCCATCACCTGCTACTGAGAAATGTCAGTGATGCCTCCCACGTCCCACTGAGTGGCAGCAGCCCCAGCCTAGAGCGAGACACTCCAGAGTCACTAATTGCCACATGGTCACCCTCAACCCTCACAGGAATGGCTGTCAGCTTCGGGGGCTCAGAGGGGTCATCGCCCCCCTCCCAGGTGCCGGTCTCCATTCCTGCGGGACCCTTCACTGCCAGGGCCACTGAGCAAGGGCAGACTCCCCCTTTCAGTGGGGCGGTGCCACCGGGCCAGGCCCGTCCCTCCAAGATGACCTGGATCCTCTGGAACTGCACTAGGGCCTCCAAGCAGCCAGACGCTGGGGGTGCAGCCCCTGGACTCAAAGGGCAGAGAGCATGTGTGGGGGATGGGTGCCATCTCAGGAGGTTCCTTCAAGGCCACCATGTGAGTTGGGCTGTCCTCCTGGACATGCCACCATCTGGCCCAGTGCCTTCAGACTTCTTTTTGGAGGAGCTGCCTTCGTCTACCTATGGCCTCACCCACCAGGAGACTGGCCTGGGGATGGCTGGTGCTGCCATCTGGGATGCGTCCCCAGGTCTGGGTTTCAGTACTATGCTGTGAGGGCTTGGTGGTGGAATAGGCCCCACTCCCCTCTCACCTACCCAGCCCGTTGCCTTCCTCAGGCCTCTCATGCAGGCTGTGTGGAGGTGGCTGTGTGAGCAGCTGCCTGCTTGTGAGGAGCAGGAGCCAGCTCCATCACTCTTAGGTGCCCCTTGGGCCCCCTGGAAGGCAGGTGGGAGGAGCCCAGGTCCCAGGCTGCCCTGGGGAAGCTCCCACACTTGTGTTCAGAGGGCTCCAGGCCATCTCTCCATGATGTTAGAAGGAGGGAGAAGAAGATGCATCCAGGGGCCGGGACCACCAGGGGGCCACATCACCCCAGTAGCCAGGGTTGCTGTGCCTTGTGTCCACTCTTAAGGCGCTGGCTTTAGGCTGCAAGCCCCATGCAGGAGGAGTACAGTGAGACAGCGGCTGGGCCGAGCAACCACACTGACATGGACACACACACTATGCTCATGTATGCTCACGCGTAGACAGGCACAGAGGCATCTGCACTGTGAACACATGTGCACTGTGCAAGGATGTGCTGGACTTTGCACATGTGTACGTGTATGCTTGTGCACATGTATGTGCACACATTTACACTTCAACCTTTGCCTGAGGCTCATGAGAGCTAGAGGCCTGCACACGCTTTCTGGGGGCTCCACCTGGTCCAAGCTGCCAGAGACAGAGGCGGTCAGAGGGCTGATCAGCAGAGGCGTGGGATCGGAGGCCTGACACGTCCTGGGGCCCCAACACGGGCTTGACAGTCAGGCTCAGCCCCGCTGGCTCCCGCAGGGCTATCTGTCCTTCATCACCACACCCATTGACTCAGGTCCTCCTTTTTTCCACCAGTGCCCACATCCATCCGTTCCTCTCTTACCTATTCATCCATCCATCCATTCATCAGCACATCAGCTCTTCCAGGGGCCTTCGCACCCTCCCGCCACGCCTCCATCCATCTTTGCATATTTACATCCATTTGGGAGTCACTCCTCAACCATCAACTTCCCCACTTTCCATCAATCAACTGACCCAACTACGTGAGAAGGGCTGGAGCCCGTGTCTGCAGAAACAGCTCCTCCCTGTCCAGGCATGAGAGGGCATGCCAGTGGGTAGAGAGCTGGCAAGGCGAGAATGAAGAGGATGCAGGGGCCACAGTCTGAGAGCGGAGGGGGCCACAAGACAGTGTGGAAAAATGATGAGCGGTGTTGCCAGCAGTGCTGAGCACCCCTGGAGGTGATCAGAAGTCACAGGGTTTCCAGGACGCTGGGAGTCTGCCCTAGCTCAAGTTCTTCAGCATACCCACTGGCCAACAATCCACCCCAGCCATGCCCCTCCATCAGTGCTATCCAAGCACCCACCCACTGGTCCATCCAACCTTACACACCGCCCACCCACCCACTCAACCACTACACATCCATCCACCTGTCCACTGGTCCATCCAACCCTACATCTGTCCACCTACCACCCACCC